>JANSTT010016702.1:0-20402 GCA_026745375.1 Platyura marginata | reverse complement strand
TTTTTTTCTACGATGAGTATTAAGGGGCGTTACAAACTCCGTACCAAAGTTATAATACCCTTTGATTAACATCATACCGGTATAAATCTTATGCATATAGATGATACTTGAACCTAAAATCATATACCTTTCAATCAATATCAACTAAAATATTCAATACATAAGGTTTATTTGTCAAACAGAGAGAAAAAGATTTTAATATTTTTTTTTTTTTTTAAACCGACTTGTTATGTTTACGCAACGAGAACGAGACGATCTGTCACAAAATGTCAATTTAAACTTTCAAGTTTACATAACATTTACATTTTATTGTCATTATGAGGTATATTTATAATATAAATGTTGGTAATTTGTTTTTATACTTATTCATGTTCTAAAACTACCAACGTCTATGCAAATAACTGAAATTGGTTTTATTTGGCAATCTGAAACCATAATTTATATATTTTGTTCTATATACCTCTTTACTATATACAATATTATATTGACGTAATGTACATATTAGGCTATCCTTTATTTTTTTCGTCCACCTAATTTTTTAAGGTTTGAGATAAAATTTGGACCTTATTATTATTTACACCTGGGCCAAGTGGTCTTCAAAGATGGAAAACAGAACCACAAATCAAAAAAAAAAATTAAATATATTCTACTATCATCTATAATCCTAATGGGTTGTAGTAAATTTAAAACTATACATAGATATCAAATTGTCTTTACATTTATTTGAATTATCAGATGATTTTAGAAAAAGTTTCAAAAATGAAAATAAAAAAAAACGCTATAATTAACTATGTATGAACCATATAATAAACATTAAAATCATTTATCATAAACCGTCTATGATTTAAAAAAAATTACAAAAAATAAATTAAACTAATGAGACTATAAATTTTAAGATAATCGTTTATTGTTATTTCAATTTAATGACCCTGCAGTCTACTTTTTAACTAATACTTCTTCACACTACTTAATTTAATTTTAAATTAATTTATTTTGTCTTAATACTTATCACATTTGGTGCCAAAAATTTCACTATGCATTTACATATGTCTCTTTATTACTCTCTTAAAACATAACTCACTACACTGTTACTCTCATTTATTTTTGGATATTTATTTTTTATGATAAATCATTATATAGTTAATTAGTGGGAAATGTTAAAAAAATAGACTTACAGGAGTTAAAAAAAATAATTTAAAAAAATAAATGTACTCACTTTAATGTTGACAAAAAATCCGGACTCCTATTATCTCTTCTTTATTTACTGAAAAAATGTCCCATTCTCGAATAGTCGATAGTTCTCTGTACACCAAAATTGCATAAATTGTTGATAAATATTTGTCATAATTTAAGAGAAAAAAAATGGCGATTTTTCAATAGTACTCATTAACACATTAAATTGTCGGCAAATCATTTAAACATAAAATATTTACATATTTATCATAATTATGTGTATTTATAGTAGGTATTTAGTAATTTTAACTTTTTCGGTATTATCATCAATCAGCTGTAATTATTGTTTACTCTACTTAAAAAACCATAATTTGGCACCACCTCTTCAATCCAATCTGGTTCAATTACTGTAATGCATCGCATATAATTCTGATTGGTTGACACAAGTTCCGAAAATAAAACACAACGAGACTTTGGTTTATCAGTTAGAACACTGGATGGATGAATTTTAACTCTTTGTCGACTCGATAAAGTTATATAGTTATTATCTCGTTGAAGTTCGGCTATATTGGTAAATAATCCGGCAATAAGGCATTTACGAACCTAGAATTAAATTGATTTGTTATTTCAAAATAATTATTAACCATAGATGGTAGGTTTTAGGGTTGATAATTTTTTTGTTAATATATAAAAGATTTACGTTGTGACTTTTTCATTTTAGGTCATCTTCGTTTACCTAAAGTTAGACTTTGTTTCCACAAAAAAAATTGTCGAAAACCCTAAATCCTACGTGGAGGACATTAGGTGGCAAGTCGATTTCAGGACGATTAGAGATCGATCTAACGGCGGTTATTATGCCTTTGCATGTGTATATGTGTCGATCTTTTCTCAGCCACTTATTTTCCTTCGAATGGCATTTCTAGGTAGACTAGGGCTCAAAGTGAACCTCATTACGTCTATTTAGGTTTTTGGGACATTGCCCAGATAATCTCGCTTAAATTGATGCCATGATTTTCTTGGTAGTGGTGATCGATCGTGCTTTTCTATATAAGCCTAACAGTTCTGACACCCCTGTGATATGTTTGAGCTACCAAGACATACCTTAATATTCACCAATCTATTTGTTTGGCTATATAGATTATTAATAGAACAGAAACCCGAATGATAACATTTAAAGCCAAAAAAGAATAATTCTAGTCACTAATCACACAAAACAAAAATAATTCGAAACAGTTTAACACAAACCTGATCAATATTTGCACCACAAGTGGAATCTGTCATTCCTAAACGTTTGCATATTTCGATTAATTGATTTCTCACTTCTATTGCATATGTTAAATTTCGACAATTCAAACTATTGTCATTGCACCATAATTTCGGTTTTTCCGTATTTTTAAATGCTTTGTAAGTATTCAATATCGTTAAATGATCACCATAAATTGATTCGAATTTGGAATGAGCCTTATTTGCCTTTAGACGACGCTCATCGTCGACAACAAAATTAAGAAAAATATTTTCACTAGACAAAACTGCAACAATGCTAAGGATCTACAAAGGAATAAAAAAAAGTAATTTTAAACACAAAACTTATGATAAACGCTATAATTCCATCTAACCTCATCTAAACATTCATAATCGGCTGCCGCTAATAAAATCCTACTCAACTTTGGGTCCAATGGAAACTTTGACATTTTTCTGCCAAGTGACGTTAATTCGGTACTTTCCACAGACTTAACAGCACCTAAAAGATGCAATTGCTTGAAAGCCATATTAATATCGTCCGTAGAAGGTTTATCCATAAAATCAAACTTTTGACAATGAATCTCAAGTGCTAACAATTGAAGTACCTAAAATTATAATTTCGAATTTAAATGAAACAGCGAACAAAAATAATAATCATACAGTTGCTGTAATATTTGATCTCAATATTTCCGGAACAGTTGACGAAGCCATTGATCTAAAATCGGACATTGTATATGTACGATAACAAAAACCGATCGATGTTCGTCCAGCTCGGCCGGTACGTTGCCATGCTTGATCTTGTGATATTTTTACTACTTTCAGTGTATCCATTCCTGTAGTCGAATCGAATACTTTTCGCTTAACGACACCCGTATCGATAACATATTTGATTCCTTTTATGGTTAATGATGTTTCAGCAATGTTTGTACATAGAACTACTTTTCTTGAGTCATTTGGTGTTGGCTGAAATACTTCCAATTGTTTATTTTGTGGTAATTGGGCATATAGTGGAAAGACTCGTAGTTTTGGACCTTCATGTTCGATTGACTGAAACAATAAATTTTTCGGTTAATACTTTAATAACAATAATAGCAAAATGTTTTAATTTGTCTGCCGAGAAATCTTCTAAGATCTTCTTTATTATACTTTTAGTTATGTCTATTCTTCACAAAATCTTGTATAATAAATTAACAGGAACCCGATAAATGGAGATTGATTATCTTGTGGTACAGAAATTAAAGATTTTAATTCACTTCGAATATTGTGAACTTTTAATAAGGAACACAGTGGTAACACCTACATAGTATGTTACATTTATGAATTTTTTTCAAATAAAAATGTTTCCCGCATGCTCAAAATTTAGGTTTACCATGGGAGGAACTTTTTGCTTACTTGAACAAGCTATCTCTAAAGGGGGATAATTCAAATCTCTGGAGATTTAACAAAACTTAAGTCACATATCTTAGATTTGTTTTTTAAAATTCGAATTTTTCGTTTCTTTTTTCTTATTTATAATATGAAAAATTACCTTTGCTATAGTTCTGATTCGAATTGCTAAACTTTCTATTTCTTCTTGGCCAGTTAAGAAAATTAAAACATCTTCACTGAAAAATAAAGAAATTTTGGTAGTTATTAGTAAAATAAATTCTGATATAGGAACATATACATAGTCGAAACTATATGAAATTTATTAAATTTATAATAATCAATTAACAAGACTCCTTAGAATTTTAGATTCGATGTGATTTTAAGCATTTTTTTTATGGATATAGAAACAAAGGAGATGTTGTTTTGATTCTATATATATGGCAGGAATTAGGAAGGATTTGAACAAAGAAAGGATTGAAACAGGTCAAATACAAGTATTTCGTGTAGATACTCACTTTGCTGGTGCCCTTTTATGTATTTGAAATAACGTAGATAAACTAGCGCTTTGGTAGTCACTATGAGTTTCTTTTGTATGTAAAATCTTGATTGGAAAGGTTCGTCCGCCAATATATAATATTTCCGCACAATTGAAATACTGTGCAAAATTGTCAACATTCATTGTGGCCGACATAATAATAATCTGAAATAAATTTAATATTAAAGGAATTTATGGAATTAAATATCAAAGGAAATATATACTTTCAGGGGAACTAAATTAGATTCTGCACGTTTTCTCTGTGCCTCTTTGACAATTCCAAACAATACATCGGTATTAATAGTTCTTTCATGAGCTTCGTCCAGCAAAATTGCCCGATAGTTTTTTAGTAGCCTATCAGATAGAGCTTCACGCAATAGTGAACCGTCGGTCATAAATTTAATTTTAGTATATTTATTTGTTATATTTTCAAATCGCACTGCATATCTATAAAAGAAAATGAGAAAAAAGTTACTGACCCTATACATTTCTGGTATTCTCAAATTTATTACCCAACAGTTTCCCCGAGTTTGCATTTTTGTTCCTGAGCAACACGTTTCGATATTGTTATGGCAGCCACACGTCTTGGTTGTGTAACGGCAATAACACCCATAGCGGAAAGACCAGCTTCATACAAATACTGTGGGATTTGAGTTGTTTTTCCCGATCCCGTTTCGCCAATTATTATTAGAGTTTCTTGATTCATCATTTTTTCTATTAAACTTAAAAGCAAAGGTGATAAACATTAAAAACTATAGGAAATAATGGACGGTTTTATCTTACTCAGATTTCACCTGATAAACGGGCAGATTTTTTCTCTGTTCATCAACAGACAATTGGGGTAATGCAATATAGCTATTACTACTGCCACCGGATAAACCCTCTTTGGATGTGAAATGTTTCTTTTTATTGGAACTTGAATGATTTGAGGTGCCATTGGTCAATTTTCGTTTTGAATTTATTGCGAAAAATGTAGAATCAGCAGATCCATTTTCAATTTGATGATATTTTGAATCCATTATCGATAATAACGTTGTTTATTAAAATTAATTCATATTTTATTGGATTTCTACGTAGAATGTTCACAAAATTTCACAACAACAAATTTTACGCGCACATCTCAATATGACATTTCCAATTTCGATTTCGATCGAATAGAATCTAAGGCGTGTTCGTTTTCCATTCACAGTCGAGTAATTTCGAAAATTAAAATGTTCCTTTATTTATCCCAGTTTTCGTATTAATTATGGTTTCTTTTAATCTCTTTATCTTATACATATTATATTTCTGTTGCAATCAAAAAAAATTAAGGGAAAAGTAAAAATGATGATTTAAAATAGAGTGGTCATACATTTGCCGTACGAAAATCTGACATTTCAAATGACCTTCAATTTATCTACTCTCTACTGTGATAATTGACAAGGTTATCAAAAATTTGCTGCTTTTTGCTATTTTTCTTTGTTGTTTTTAAATCGAAATCATTAAGCAAAGTGAAACCAGTCAATTAGTTACTGAGTTGAAATTGTTAATCACATTACTGGCTGATAACCTCGGAACAAAAAGTATTTCTTTTTTAACAAGTATTTTACTATTATTTTAGGTTATTGTTTATTGAAATATTCTAGGAACTTAAATGAGGAAACAACTTTTGTACTGTATTTTAATTGCGGTTTGTATATTTCGACCGACTGTGGGTATTTTCTTTACGAAGAAGAAAAATATTTCATTTCCAAGTGAAAAACCTTTGTCACCGGTAATATTTGGTAAGTTGATAATTATTATTTTTTTTTATTACACTACATAATTGAAGTAAACAAAGGATTGTTGTATAAATATATCCATATATATATACCATATATATATATATATATATATATATATATTTCCAACAGCATTTATATTATTTCATTCCCATAACAATTATGTTATTTCCTTTTAATTATGGATATTCCCCCTTGTTATACTTTCGATCAAGAAGACAAAGGTTTTGATTCAATTTAAATTCACTAATGGTATTTAACTCATTTGACTATACTGCCTTTTTCTGTAATAACAAATTGTAATTTATTTTAGTTCCTGGAGATGGGGGCAGTCAACTGGAAGCTATGCTCAATAAAACCGATGTTGTCCATTATTACTGTCAGAAAAAAACCAATTACTTCTTTAGCATATGGTTAAATCTAGAATTATTAGTTCCCTTGGTCATAGATTGTTGGATCGACAACGTGCAACTAATTTATGACAATGAAACGCGAACAACACAAAATGCACCAGGTGTAACGATACGGGTACCTGGTTGGGCTAATCCGGATGTTGTCGAATGGTTGGATCCAACACATGCATCGTCTGGAGCATATTTTAAGGATATTGGTAATGCTCTCGCATCTGTTGGCTATCAAAGAAATGTATCACTGGTAGGTGCACCGTATGATTTTCGAAAAGCACCAAGTATGTATAAACTTTTACTTTTATTAAGTGGCACTATATAGATTTCTAAAAGAAAAATATAATCTTAGATGAAAATAAGCAATGGTTTCTGGATTTAAAAATTCTGGTTGAATCGACATATAAGAAAAATGGAAATATTCCAATAACATTTATCGTACATAGTATGGGTGGACCAATGACGTTAGTATTTCTTCAGCAACAAGATGATACATGGAAGAGCAAATATATTGCCCGAATTATTTCTCTTGCCGGTGCATGGGCTGGCAGTGCCAAAGCTATAAAAGTCTATGCAATTGGTAATTTATTTACAGAATTTAGTCATCATTTTTTAATATAAGAAATTTAAAACTGTTCCAAGGAGATGATCTTGGATCGTTTGCATTAAGTGGTAAAGTGATGCGAGCAGAACAGATCACGAATCCATCTCTTGCATGGCTTTTACCGTCGCCATTATTTTGGAAACCAGACGAAACGTTAGTACGGACACAAAAGAGAACATATTCAATGGCAGAGTTGGAAGAGTTTTTCAAGTAAGTTGTGTAACAGTTACATTTATTGCATAAATAGAAATATTCAGGCTGTTATGAGTTAATTCAGGTTAACGAGTTCAAATTGAATTGTCCCCTTTCTCTGAAATTTCATTCTATTCTGAGTCTACTACTTCTACTGCATCTCCTACTTACTCCTAACATTTTTTTAACTTTTTTTTCCCATAAATTGTCCATTTATTATATTTATGTTATGAGTTAATTCAGGTTAACGAGTTCAAATTGAATTGTCCCCTTTCTCTGAAATTTCATTCTATTCTGAGTCTACTACTTCTACTGCATCTCCTACTTACTCCTAACATTTTTTTAACTTTTTTTTCCCATAAATTGTCCATTTATTTTAGTTTAATTGTATTTTTTCGATATTTTTGTCTGCTTTTATCTTCAGTTCTACATATCGCACACATATTGCAAAAATGAGATATCTTGAAATATTATGATTTTAAAATTTTCTTTGAATTAGGTTCAAAAATACAAAAATGTTATTTCACATTAGAAAAAAATCTATAATTTTTAAATAAAATGTCAAAGTACCATTATTCCATTTTGATTTTCTTATGTTCTGTGATGGGATAGAATGAGATATGTTAATATATCTTATTATTGCACGTTATAACCTATATAAAAGCAAATTTGGCAACATTGAAATATTAAAAATATATTTAGTTTTTAAAATTTAATATGTTTTTTTGCTTTATTTAAAACGTTTATTTAATTTTTTTTAAATTTTACAACTCCTTTACGTGCACATTTACAGTTAAAAACAAATTGGTATTTCGACAACTATGTTGTCATCATCAGTGTATTAAAAACCCACAACTGATTTCCAACCGAACGATACCATGTTTTTTTGTGCAAAAATAAGATATCTTAAGAAATTCAATCACAGTTAGTAAAATATTCTATATCGCTATTATGATATGCATCGCTGTTGATTTATCAATAAAGACTGCATTTTGGTATTAATTTGAAAACTTATTTGAAAACCTTCTTATCTCAATATTTACCTTTTTCAAGTTATCTCATTGTTGCAATATGTGAGCGATATGTTAACAAACAGACGTGCTAATATTGTTACATGAAATTAAAAATAACAAAAAAAAAAAATTATATAAGAAATTTAACCAACAGATTTAAAATTTTCAATTTTTGTATTTCTACTTCAGCGATTTACAATATCCGAATGGCTGGGAAATGAGAAAAGACACAATTAAATATACAGACTTTACACCGCCAGGTGTTGAACTTCACTGTCTATATGGATCGTTTATAAATACAGTTGAAAAGTACAATACAAATGAAATATGCTCATAATTTGACTACCATATGTTACCATATTCTATTATAGATTGGATTATCGAAAATCAGATACTCTCGATGGAACACCAACTCTAATATATGGTGATGGTGATGGTACCGTTAATGCTCGATCCCTTCAAGCGTGCAGTCACTGGGTGGGTATGAAACAGCAAAAAAGTAAAAATATATCGTTACTAAATCTTCCGGGTGTCGATCATATGACTATTCTTAGTGATGCCAAAGTTATTAAATACATATTGGATATATTAGTCGGTTAAAACTAAATAATCATCTCTGTCCTAAGTGCAGTGAGTGTTGAGTTGTTTTTATAAAACATACCCTGAGGTACTGTCTTAAAACATTTACCCGCTTTTATTAGAAAAAATATACGAAGCCTGAATACATTTAATTTGTATACAGTTACATAACAGGTTAAATTAATTTGTTGCTGTGTTTAGTTTAATTTATTAGTTTTGTAAAAAGATGTTTGACAAATATTTATTTTTGATTGATTTTTGTAATTTTTTGATAATTAAAATTTATACATAAATAATCGATCGTATTTCCAAGCATACAAAAACCAAATTAATTAATTAAATATTCATTTTGGTCAGGACAATCTATTAATCTTTATACCCTACGGGTGGGTATATTATAACCGGTGTATTCCTTTACGTGTTTTTTTTACAAATTTTATGTAGGTACGTAGATTTTATTTGCATATCTAAGTGGTTAGACAAAAAAGAAAAAACTAGTTCATCCACACGTAGAATGAGAATGGAATTTACTTTCGCCAAATTAACCAAACGCAACGTCTGATTACGACTCTGGAGTACCATGCGGCAAATCTCAGAAATGAAAATTACCAAAGGAAGACATTTGAGTGGGCTTCGAATTTCTCCTTTAAACAGTAGGATTAGCCTATATTCCCTCGCAGAACGGCAAACGGTATGCTACTTAACACCTCTAAATGGCTGTATCCGAATCTTCCAAAGTGACCATAACAACAAAGAGGATGTTTAGTGGTATCAAATTGTGCAAATTGGAAGACCAAGAAAAGGTCTCTCCACTTTTACCAACCAATCAACAATATATCTATCATCAGACCAAGCAAAACTTAAATTGTGAAAGATTATCAATTAATAACCAACTAAGTTAATATGCACCACTACAGGATTGTCACACTCGTTTTATTTATAAAAATAAATTCTGAAATTCCGATTTCATTTTAATTGACAATGGGCATATTCTGAGAATTAGGACAACAAGATTGAAGAGTGATTGACAAAGAACGTGTATATTTGGTGTATAATCATTAATCATCATTAGAAATTTTGAACTTGATCCTGAATCGGAACTTTAACAAATGAACTTAATACTTGCGTATATTCTAATTAGAATTCAAAATGTTTTTACATAGAGGTTGGTAGATATTGGGCTCTTTAAAAAAAACATAATAAACGTTTCATTTTGTGTCATTCATATTCAAAGTGAATTACTCATAAAAACCAAGAAGAAGGAGAAGAAAAAAATACAGAGCCAAATAATTATAATGAGAATTGCGTATTTTGAATAGAATAAAGCCGGCGACAACTCAATATAGAACAAACAGCTAGACAAAAATTAAGCATTTATTAGTTATGTGTGTGAAATTTTTACAGAGAATCTAAATTTCGTATTGGTCTTTTTTTTAAATTTTGTTATTAATAACTCATCCGTTTGTTTATTCAAAAAAAAATGAATGAAAAATAAATTGTTTTGATTGTAAATATAGTAGGTATATGTTCACGTTCGATTATATTTATAAATTTTAGTGGGTAATCATTGGGATTTCTTAATAAAAATTCTCTATGGAATTTTATTATAGTAAGCTCACGTTTTTATTTTTGGTTTATTATTAAATAACGGATCAAGTCAATATTCTGACTATTAAATATACCGATTTTAGGTTTCACCGGTATATTTAATAGTTTCACGATGATTTCAACAATCTTATGAATCATCACTTCTAATTTTTGGGATTTTTAAAGCTGCGAGCACCTTAAAAAGATTCCAATAAAGCTTTACGTGTAATGCTAGGTTTTGCAAATGGATGTTTCGTTCCGTTTTCTTTTTGTAATCTGCACACCAATTATCTCCCTGGTGTCTTAAGCAACTGTTGACTAAGACCTGCAAGTTTGATTTTGGCATGTTTCTTACTTTCACTGTCTTGCACCCAAACGAAAGAACATTTTTAATAATGTCAACCAGACCAGACATACCTACCTCCATTAATTACATACATACTTATATGCAAATTTCTTTCCTTGAGGCTTTTTTTGAATCCCAGTAGATGTTACCTACTATATACTTTTAATATAATCAAATGAGAAATTGCTGATGGGTATACCGACTCTTCTTTGGTGATTTGTGGAAAATTTACTTCATCTTAAAATATTCACAAAGTACTTACAAACGTGCCACTCTCTCTCTCTCTCTCTTTCTCTGTAGTTAGATAAATTATCGCAATAGGATATTTGTTTGGTTGGATCGATATTGATTCTGTCTATATGTACACAGTACATACATCCGTATCCATAATTAGGTTTGTTATTCAGATCAGCAATAGCTCGTGCGGGGTAAGATTTTGTTATCAACCCATTTTGTATAAAATTAGGATTTTCAAAGAAAATGTTGAACAACATGGTTATATTCCATGAAAATTTATAAAGATGGAGACGCGCACGTGTCCACCATTTCCAAATTATCGAAACAATCAAATTAATATTATAAAAAATAATTTTCTGTGATGGTAAATTGTTTGCGCTTTGAACCCCTTTTTTGTGAATATGAAAGAAATAAGAAAGAATTTAATTTTGTGATTGTATATTATGATGATAGACTATAGGGTAGTTAGGATGTTGACCTTTATTTTCTACATATATAACTAGGGATATGTATTTTCAGTTGTATAAAAAAGAGAGAAAGAAATCCTCCCAGTTAATCGCCTTGGCTTAATAGGAATTTATTTGAAACTTTTTTGTGGCATGACTAATGGCTTCACGTGCTTTGATTAATTTAATCAGTAAAGAAAAAGCGTAGCCATTGCAGGAATTAGCTTTTATTGTGGAATTTCTAAATCGCATTATGAATCTTTTGGACATATTATAAATAAAATGATTAATTGGTTCTTAGGCAGATCAATATTATGTTTCATATTCGTACTATTAGTCATAGGTTTGTTCAAAATTGTATAAACATAAACCAATAATAAATATAGAGGTTGTGCCCTCAAAGTAAATATTTGCGAAAAGGATGACATTAAAGTGGAAAACTTTTTATATTTTAAGTAATTTTTGAATATTTGAAATTAAAAATCAGCAGTCAAAACTTATTAAAATTGCTCCGTTCATCATATTTTTGTTTCTGCATTGAACATGCACTGCCCCTTCTCTCCTCTTTTTATCCTGTGCTATGAAGTCGGTTAAGGTTATTTCTTCCTTGAATATACATAATAATAGGATTACCAAATAATACAGTTAAAGAATTTTACATAATTACTAAGTAACTAAGTACCGTACCTTGTACGGAAGAAAAAGGAAAGGAAAGGAGGAGAAGGAGTGGAATGGAATGAAAGGAAAGAGGAAAAAAAGAGTGGGAAGGAGAAGTAATTTTTGTTTATGTTGCCACCAATTTTCCTTTCATTACGTCATTTTTGACAGAAAAATATATCATCAATTAAACAATAAGACAACTTAAGTTAGTTAGATTCTTTTCGAAGCTAAAAAAAAAATATTTATGAGAAATAAGCTTGGAATGAAATTACCTACATACTGCCAAGCCATCTCTATTTGAGCAATGGTATTCCAAACAATTTTATTATTATCTCTCAACATACGAATTAGCTATTAAATAAGTTTTTATTATTTTTTTAAATAAACACATTAGCTTAAAACATAATGATATATTAAAACGTATACCTCTAGTTACAATGTCACATATAAATTGAGATTCAGACAGCATTCGTTATTTTTGTCATCGCAGTGAAAAACATAAAATTGGCGCCCTGTGGAATTCCGGTAGAAATATAGAAAATATTTCTTCCATTTTTTGTTTTTTTTTTCTTCGAAAAGGAAACAATTTTATTTTTGCTAAATCCCTAAAATCCACAGAATACTTGGATACACAATTTAATACAGAAACTCAATAACAAAGAATTCCATTTTTTTTCTCGATATATGAGAAGTTAGAACAAAATCGTTCTTTTTTGGTTTATAGATAGGTGGTAGCAATACGCGGATAATTAAAAAATTAATTCCAAACAAATATTTTAATTGTTTTGACAACTTAAATATTTATAGGTTACTTGTTGATGATGCTGGCTGACCTGATTCATTATTATGTTTAAAAAAACAATTAATATTTATATTGACAGAATCATAAACCTTGACTTGTGCGAAAGAGTTACATATCCACCGATCTATGAATCATATTATTACATTGCATTTTAAACAATTAATTTACAAAAAAAAAGTTTTGCCAATTTTTCACCATGTACAATAAATAATGTTTGTATACTGTGCTCAGATTGGAAACATGTTTGAAATGAAAATAAATTTTATATCATAAAAGTATGTAGTTCACACCCGCTTCCATTGAATCTGTCATTTATCAATAAAAACTGTGTGAAAATCTCATCAGCTTATAATAACGTAATCGATAATTTCCAATAAGAAAAAAATTAAATACATTTTTCTGTTTAGTCTGTTAATTTTTTTTCAAATTATTTTCCTGTTACTTTATTAATTCCACTTGTGATGCTATGGTGAGCAACAGTTTTGGCGCCATTTGGGGGTTATTACAATATATGAAAAGATTTAATGGACTTTTTTTGTTTGTTTTAATAATGCGAAAAATCTATAATAGAAAAAGATACGAACTTCGGAAAACAATTTGTCTAATTTTCTGATATAATGTTATTTGTATACTACCTGTTTTATACAATTTCTTGACGTAATTTTCCTGCACCTACGCACACAAATAAATTATAAAAATATGTGATTGGAAACAAAATTCATATATTTGAATATCCGCTTTGGCAATAATGTCAATAATATGGCATTTTCGTATATATAAAAACAAAATAATCAAAGTTATTACATTAATAAATCTCTCATCGGGTTCAATAAGTTTGGAAAATACCGGCGATGATAGTTTTATTTCAAAGGAAATATTGTATGATAATGGTATGTGAATATAATAGAGCACTTTAATGTTCAAGTGCATGTACAATCTGCTCATATTCATACATATATACATATATCTATCATATCATCTATTCATTTACTCCACGGGGGGAATTAATAAGCATATTTCGTGATTATGTCACACCCATTTCCCATATACATATATAGTAATTTTAAAGATACCTGTCCGTTGATTTACTCAATAGACATTAATTTTTATTGAATTTCAAACGTCATTTCTCGAAATAAATTGTCTGATTAGGTATGTCGAACATTTCGAAATTATATGCTTTATATTTTTGCTTAGTATATTTTTTACTTTGTTTTCTTAATTTTTAAATGTCTTCAAGAAATTTCAACCTTGAAAAAATATCAATGTAGAGTTTCTTTTTTTTGTATAAGTCAACCAGACTGTTAAATTTTGAATGTTAAATATAAATTGCCTTATTATAGGAGTTCTTGTAACAATGATCGCGTATGTCAAATATGCATATAATATATCTACAGTGTACTTACCTACCCACACTTTATGATAAAAAGTGTATAATGTAAAAATCGGTAATTTCTTTTTCTTTCATAAAGGATAGAAAACAATTTTCTACTTGTTATATTAGCGTGCCTAGTTTCCTTTTGTCCTGAACCAGCGCCAAAAACCAGACTATATATGTATGACGGATACACGCAATTATATACCTAAGGTATAATGAAATGAATTGTAAAGATAACATATAAAAAATTGAAAATATTTTGTTCAAGAAGAATAAAAGAAAAAAAAACCAAAGACTGTCGTCAAGACTCTTACATGTTTCCATACGTTTCCATAAAACAACAGTTAATTCCTTTTGTGTAATTTGAGTGGAGAAAATATTGACTTATTTTCAAAATGCCTCATTTCGAGAACATTTGTTTGTGCTTCTTTCTCATCATGAATTAAGTTAAAGAAAATTTTTATTTATGAAAAAGGTAAATTGTATTGTTGAATTTTTGATAAGGAATTGTTTCTCCACTCATCATTATTTAATTTAAAACTGATAGTTTATTAAAGGCTTTCTTTCAAGTTTTCATCTTTGCTTGAATTAAATAAAACTTTTTTAAGATAGAGAAAAACAAGGGCGTATTTAGGTTTTTTGAAAAATTAAATTTATTTAGGTGACCAATAGAAGTAATTGATGAACTTGATATGAAATTTGAGTAAAAAACTAAGATTTCAATTTAGTTTATATACACGATTCCGAACTCTTAACAAAACATATCATTTACCAATTCATTATATTATTTTGAACGAAAGTTGTTACCTCTATCTTTATTGTTTATGTATGTACAATGTACATTAAGGTATCTTTAGATATCATATTATATTAAGATCATCGATATTTTGTTTGAAAAGTCCGGATTACAAGTTCTGTAATGTAAAGTGTTGGTCTATCGTCTATTCGAAAAGCCGACACTTTGGATTATTATTCATTATTTTTAATTTTTTCTTAAATTCTGTATATAACGGTGTGAGGTATTGCCATAAGTACACTTACCTATAAACACCAATTTATCAACCTACATAATGTTAGAGTTAACAATAAAAAAAAACGACAAACACGTAACTTGATGAAAGAAATCCCTCTATAATAATGTCAATAATAGGTACAATAGTAAATACATATTTATTTCCATAAATCTATTGTAAAAGTGCAATCACCTTTCTTTATGTAATTTCTTGTTTGTTATTTATGAAAATTATTTTTTTCAAAGAATTTATTACAAAAGAAAGGTGTTTTGATGTTTTTCAGCGAAGACTGCAAAATACATATGTATACCTACACTAGGGTGACATTAAGGGGCGTAAAAAACTCCGTACCAAAGTTTTAATACCCTTTGATTAACATCATACGGGTATAAAAACCGGCATGCGGCTCTCATTGGCTTCATGCTTGCCCACCTCTGATCTATACTGATCTATAATCCTTTTTTTTTTATTCATAATGGACAAGCAAATTAACTTAATTTTGGATAAAATAAAGAATACCTTCGATTAAGCTTTATTAAAATATAATGGCTCAGAATAATTTTTCGGACAAAATATTGTCACCCTAATGTAAATATATTTGAGTTAAAATTTATTTTAAAATAAAATTGTGATGATTATGATGATATATGTATGTACTTGTATATAAATATATACTTTGCTTTAATTTTTAACCATTTTCAGTTAGATAAAGTTTAGATAAATTAGCCTTTCTTTCCTATAGACATAATTTTAAATCCTAATTTAAAATGTTAATCGAACTTTTCATTTACTAAGACACAAAAAACCAATTAATTGAGTTCCCATACACCTTATGTGTGTCAGAATGTGTTAAAATTGACAGAGAATTTTAACACTTGAATTTTTAAATAATTTTTTCACAATAGATAATAATAATAATATAATTATGTCAAAACAATTATTTGAATTACATCGTTTATGACAGAAAAGAACTAAAACGGGGAATATTTCTAAAACTTCATTCTTAGTACTTAAGTACGTCTGGAGATAATATTAACCCTTTCATTCGTTTTGTACACAATTGTGTACATGATTTTTCAATTTAAATTGCCGTTTATTTTACGGGTATATCTATTAAATTTTGGTTTTAAAATGTTGCTAGAAATGTTATTTCTACATAATACAAAACAAAAGGTACACAAATTGTCAATAAACGTTAGTTTGCAATAAATAAAGTGTCGTTGTCGTACTGTCAATTTTCGATCTGGTAAGTGATCTTAATTCTAACGAATATTTCTTCAAAAAATAATATTTAGGCCATTAAATTGTTATTGATATAATAAGTGAAATGTGTATATTCTGTTTTTTTACGTTATTTTCCTCAAAATAATTAGTTTTGATTAAATAATTATCTTGTAAAATTCATGTACACAATTGTGTACAAACATACTAAAAAGCAATGTACACAATTGTGTACATGTACATAAATGTGTACATACATACTAGAGACACATTACAAATGTAGATACTATTTATTAAAGATCATGGCATCGAGTTCAAGAAGCAAACCATTAAATGATGACGAATTATACGAAATTTTTTACGCCGACGATTCCGAAGTGGACATGCCAGATGAAGAAAATGACCCTGATATTCCTCCTGTCATAACAAAAAAAAGGAATATTTTCGATGACGTGATGGGCAACTCAGAAGGACTGATTGACGAAGAAGAGGAAATCGGTTCTGGCACCACGATGATCATACCTGACGGTGAAGCCGTCTCTATAGAATTTATAGATGAGTTTACCCAATACGTTGTAACCGAAAAAAAGGATATTTATTTTCGTCGTCAAAAATTTGTTGCAAACAAGGTAGATTTTGAAGCCAATCAGAATACAGCAGAAGAATTTGATAAACAAAAGGAAACACCAATGTTTTATTTCTTAAAGTTTATTCCTAAAGAAATATTTGAAAGATTGGCCATCTACACAAATCTGTATGCTGAACAAAAGGGGCAAAGCACTCGATCATTCAAACGAACTAGTTCGGATGAAATGATGAAGTTTGTTGGTATTCATTTGCTAATGGGTACAATGAAGCTACCCCAAGTACGAATGTACTGGAGCAAATATTTGAATATAACCTCCATCTCGTCAGTAATGTCATGCGATAGGTTCTTGCAATTACGAAGTTACTGTCATTTAGTAGACTACTTGAAGATCCCTGTAGACTGCAAAGACAAATTTGTTAAAACGCGTCCATTAATTGACGAGGTTCTAAATTATTGTCGCCAAGTTCCTCTTGAAGAAACTTTGTCAATTGATGAGCAGATCGTCCCTTTTACCGGTCGACTAAATATTAAACAATACATGAAAGGAAAGCCGAATCCATGGGATATGAAAATATTTTTTCTGTGCGGAAAGAGTGGATTTCTGTATGATTTTTTTCTATACCAAGGCAGCAACACAGAATTATCGAGTTACGATACTTGCCGATATGGATATGGCGCAGCTACAGTTTTGCACTTGGTAAATCGAATCAATCGCCCGGGAATTCAATTGTTTTTCGACAACTACTTTAGTTCATACAATTTGTTTGAAATACTCAAACAACGGAAAATAAATGCTGCTGGAACAATACGCATAAATCGGTTCAACAATCCCGTACTACTAACTGATTCTTATTTAAAAAAGAAAGGACGAGGATCGTCCGATGAAATGACGAGTCGCGATGGAAACATCGTTATTATCAAATGGCAAGACAATAAGTCAGTTCATCTTGCTTCTAACTTTATAGGATTGGAACCCGAAACTGTAATTCGAAGATTTGACAAAAAAGCTAAGCAGTACATTGCCATCAAACAACCAGCTATTGTTAATATGTATAATTATGGAATGGGCGGAGTCGATTTGTTTGACCAACTTATTTCATACTACCGAATTTTTATAAAATCAAAGAAATGGACCTTACGCATTATATTTCATTTTATTGATGTAGCTGCTTGCGCTAGTTGGATTCTATATCGCGAAAATATGACTAAAAATAAAATTCCTACTAAAGATATTATAAATCTAC
This sequence comes from Platyura marginata, assembly GCA_026745375.1. Classification (NCBI taxonomy): domain Eukaryota; kingdom Metazoa; phylum Arthropoda; class Insecta; order Diptera; family Keroplatidae; genus Platyura; species Platyura marginata. The sequence continues at coordinate 2,009 of JANSTT010016702.1, read as the reverse complement.
TGGAATTCAAACAAAATTTGGGAAGATGTCTGACGGAGATGACACGAACTCGAAAACGTGGACGACCATCCTCTCAAACTAAAACGCACGAAACTCTGGCAAAAATCAGAGGAGAAGTTAAACCAGTGGTTAAGTGGATAGAAAATTTTGAAAAAACAGCCCGCAGTTACGAGTGGGACGATGCCCAAAAATTCATTTTCGCACGTAAACTACTAAGAAGACCAGCTAAACTAGCAGCTGAACTGGACGATGACTGTGTCTGCTGGAAAAGCCTGTCGAATTTTTTAAAATCCGAATTCACTCAGGAGATATCTTCAATAGAAATCCACAGGAAACTAATGAAAACTAGAAAGGAGGTAAATGAATCGCTAATAGTTTTATTACAGAATAAAAATTATAGCAAAACCAGCCGGAATTGACCAGCAATCAATTATTGAATATATGATAGCCGGAATACCTGATAGTAAAAGCAATAAATCGGTGCTAGAGCAAATTGTTTGACTAGAGGGATGCTCCGTATTTTCAACAATAGATCTCAAGAATGGATTTTTCCACGTTCCGATAGAGGAATCATCAACAAAGTACACAGCGTTCATAACCAGAGAAGGGCAATTCGAATTCACTAAGGTGCCATTTGGATTTGCAACATCGCCTGCTATATTTTTAAGATTTGTACAATCTGTGTTTACCAAACTAATCAATCAAAATTTTATACTTACATACATGGATGACATCATAATACCGTCAAAAAACGAAGAAGAGGGCATGATGAAACTAAAGACTACGTTAGAGGTCGCATCGAAGAACGGATTGGAAATCAATTGGAGGAAATGTAGCTTCTTGAAAAGAAAAGTCTTGTTTCTTGGCCACATAATTGAAAAAGGAGGAATTCAACCGTCAGAAGAGAAAACATTATGTTTGGAAAGATTTCAAGAACCTAAAAACGTTGCAAAATTTCAATCATTTCTTGGATTAAGTGGCTATTTTAGAAAATTCATAGAGAATTACTCGATTATAGCAAAACCGCTAACTGACCTATTCCGCAAAGAAGCAATATTTAAATTCACCGACGTTGAAAGAAAAGCATTTTATACACTGAAATCCGCACTAGCAAGAAGACCAGTTTTAAACATCTTTGGGCAAGGTGCACCGACTGCAATACATACAGACGCAAGATTCAAGTTTAAAATAATCACTGATTGTCACGCTTTTACGAGCACGATGAACAAACCAGAATTACCAGCATCAGTTGCAAGATGGATTCTTGGATTTCAAGAATACACGTTTGAAGTTGAACACAGAAGTGGTAATCGAATGCGTCATGTCGATGCCTTGAGCAGATGCTTCATAATCGGCACTGCAGAAAATGAGATATTAACACGTCTGAGAAAAGCTCAAGAAGGCGATGATCAAATAAAGGCTATTAAAGAAAACAGTATGACAATTTTATAGAGATAAACAATATTTTACATAAACAAATAGATGGGAAAAACTTGGTCGTAGCACCATGCACCTTGGAAAGAAATAATAAAAAAAAAAACACAAAGATGGACATTTTGGAATCACCAAAACAACATTCAACATTGAGAGAGATTTTTACATACCAAAGTTGAAAGCAAAAATTGAAAACGTAATCAAAAGTTGCGTTAAGTGCATACACAGATAAACATACAGATCTGAAAAGCGCTTAAACGAGTGGCTATAGTTTTTTTCCTATATATTGAAATTATTTTTTTTAAATAATATTTCCTCCTTTATAATAAAAATGTAATGTAAACAGCCATAAGTCGAAATATTTAATTGATCAATAGTAGCCAAACCGATATGATGATCTACATACATACAATAGCTATGCATTTTTTTTATTATATGCCTGCCTATTTAACATCAACAAAAAAATGTCAAATAAGTACCTCTATAGATACTTATAATTTACTTACTAAAATATTATTTCCTAAAACAATATTTTGTCATAATCAAAGAATAATGCAATTGAATTAAACCTTATC
>JANSTT010016701.1:0-20415 GCA_026745375.1 Platyura marginata | reverse complement strand
ACCATAGAACACAAGATTACCTATAACAAATTTTTAGATGTCCGGACTATCGAGTACAAAATTTGTAAGCAGTGTCCAGATTATAACTTGTAGTTCGGATTACCGAGTGTCCGAATTACTGAGACACCACTGTATATGTAAATATTACAGCAATGTTACAATATTTAGGATTTTACGTGACACAACTAATCCCTTTGAAGAAAAGGATTTTAATTTTTTAAAGAATTTTCGCATGTCAAAATTTGTTGTCATCAAATTAATAACTTTATTAGAGCTACATGATGAGGATTTTTTTCTCCTGTGTCATTTCATTTAAAAGTTTTAACAGCTTTAATTTTTTATGGTACAGGCTCTTAACAAAACCCAGTTGCGCGTAATAATTTAATTAATATCAGCCAACCCACTGCATTACTCATATTGACCAATATAACAGTTATTGGCTTTTAGCAGATAGTGGTTACCCATTAGAACCGCGTGGTGCTTAACACCATATATGGAAACTAATCAGGAAGTATTTGATAAAATTCATATACTTACTCAAAATTGTATAGAAAGGGCATTTGGGATATTAAAATCAAGATTCAGATGTCTCCTAAAAAAATCGAACGCTCCATTATGCGCTAAAAGCTTCTTCTAATATTATTTAATTTAAAAAAATAATTTTCGACATCTATAAAAAACTTCAACTTCAAGAAATTTATTGGTAACCCTAAAGATAACAATACAATTTGTAACGTAAATGCACAATTGAGATCGAGAGTCTCTACGTATAAATTTGCTATAAAAAAATGTAGTTTTGTTCAGGAATTTTAATTTTAATTGATTTCATCATTTTTTGTATGCTAATATTTAAAAAATAATATATTTACTTTATAGATACGCTAAAATTTGGATAATAACAATCTTACTTATTGGAAATCGAAACTATGTACCGCTATCTAGAATATACATATGTAATATTATATGCGTGTACCTCTAACTATAATAAAATATATATTTACGGTTAAATAACAAAAATCAATAAAATTCAGCGAAAAAATGTACTAAAATATTAATTATTTCAATAGATGACACCACAATAATATTTGCAGACTTTTAAATTCTCTTAACAAATATGGTGAAGAAGAAATGTAACCCGGAATACCATTTTCTCTTGAAATCTGTTAACTTTTGCCGTAATAATTATGAGAACTGTTACAGTTTTTAAACTTTAATCCCTCAATTTTAAAAAAATCTTTAACTGATATTATGTTTTTGAATTAGTATTTTTGTAGAAATTGTTATATGTAGATGATCTTAGTGTTTTTTTTCTTAAAGGTTCAAGCAGAAAACAATGACAAACTCCTCTATCTAATGAAACTTAAGGACTCAGTATTTCTACATTGCATACGAATATAAACTTCACTTTCAATTTTGAAACATATGTAATTTCATTAGTGATTACTGATTAGCAAACACAAGACCAAGACCACATTTTCTATCAGAAATAACGAGAAAACTAGTATGTATCCATGAATTTATAGGGGGTTTAATCTAGAGATGGGCGAAATCGGTCTTTTTACTGATTCGGTCATTTCGTTCAATCGTTTGAAATGATTGATAACAATGATTCGGTCATTTCGTTCATTTGACTCTTTTGAATCTATTTATCAACAGAGACCATTTGAACGAACCGAATCATTTTATAATGCAATTCCAACAAATAATGAGTTTTTTTATTGACTCAAAAGAATAAGATACATACTTATGTATGTATTTTGAATTAAAGAAATTGTTTTTATTTATAATTTAAATATCATTTATTCAAATAAACAAATGTAAATATAATTTTGTTTTTGAAAGAACTTTTTTTATAAAAACATATCTTTTTCACCACTAAATTCACAAAACATTATAGGCAACTATTATAATTCATACGTGAACCCAATAATAAATATTTAAATATTTAGAAAAATATTTAAAAATATTGTGGCCGGTCATTCATTCATTTTTTCCTTAAATAGAAAAAAAAACATTCAAAAACACAATATCAGTTCCGAACTATACGAATACACAATCTCAATACTCACTTTATCTGGTACCACAGAGATAGAGAGTATTGAATATAAACTATAAACGAGCCGAACGAATCAGCTGTCATTCTTTCGCTCTTTTCTGTTAACGATTGATTCAGCTGAACGGGTCGTCAACAACTCTGTGAGCCGGTTCAATCAATCAGCTCAGTGATTCGATCAAATTAAACGAATCATTCGCGAACGACACATCTCTAGCTTTAATCCATAGGTAATCCTTATAGGACCAAATTACGGAATGTGGAAGCTCCGTTATTTAAACTCGAAATGACACAGTATCTTTGAACGAAAATTATTAAACAAATTGGCTATTTTCACATATTTCTTATTTACACAAGAATTGATTTTATTCAAGAGGTACAGAACATCTGTGAAAGCTTCATCGCATACTTAGCAGCCTTTTTTCTGAGAAGTAAAAATATATCGATAAAAATACGTCAAAATACCTCTCTTCTATACAATGTCGCATGATCTGACATTGGTTCTTAAATGGATTATGTATTTGAAATTTACAAAGTCAAATCTCATATGACGCTCTATAAAAAATCGAATAATTCGACTATTTAGTTACCCAATTCCAATTACCTACATACATATATGTACTAGTATAACGATTTTAAATTGACAAATTATTTTCAATATCCTTTTTAAGTAATTGTAAATATTTGAATAACTAACCTACTTCCTTTAAACATGTGAACACCTGAACGATATACCGAACAATACTTTCATTGATTTAAATGGTAAAACGAGTGAATCTATTTACAATATTATATCACCTTGATCTTATACATTTAGAAATTTGTACGTACGATTATAAAATTTTATAAAATCCATGTTGCAATATAATTTATGTTCGAATATTGATGCGAATATTGCGTCGTATGTACTGTACATACATATATGTACTTAGGTATGTACTTTCTTATAGTTAGTCGATTTGCACCCGTACAAAGAGTTTGTTATATTTATATGTATGGCAATACTTTTTTTGATAGGAAGATTAAATATTTGGCGTGCAAATATCTTCCCTTAATATTTAAATTATTAAGTATTAATATTTTTTTTTCTTTTTTGGATTAACCAACAATTATAGAACACAATGTAACTAATAAATGTAATCATCTAAAGAAATTAAAATGGACGAGACCGCCTGAGTTTAGGTAACTTTTTTCAATATTCTAACCAAAATTTAAGCTATCAAGATTCAAAAATAAATAAAAATAAATTCAAAAATTCATTTATACCATCATACAAACTTTAAACAACCCTGGAGGGCAGGAAAGGGGCGACCGCCAAAAAAACCCCATAGAAACGTTGGTTGGGGGGACCCTCTCTATCGATCCCCCTCCACTCCGAGCCTTTAGCTCAATGGACCCGTAAAGTAAAAATCAACCGTGTATTGTGTTAATGCGACATTCGGTGTCAAAATGAAGATTTTTTAACCCTAAAGCGCAAATTTTTTTTATAACAAGTTTTATTAACATAAACGCAAGAGCCAGTATACCGATTGTTGTTCTATAAAACTAAAAAAATTCTAAAATAGTAAAAAAACTCCGATTGAAAAAGTTTTTCCTTTAAAATTTATAGGTTTTTTCTTGTTCTGCGGAGTCCAACGGACTCCGTTTTGCGCTTTAGGGTTAAAGTAACAACAAAAATTCACCTAACCTCAATTTTAAGTTTGACTTTTAAAAAAATTAGAAAAACACAAATGTACTACAAAAACTATATCGATCACCGCAAAATAGTTGCCGTTGACGATAAGTCGCCAATTCAGCACATCAGCATCAAGTTCATTTTGTAAGGTATTTAAAAATTCATTCATTGTAATTATCTGCATACAAAAAATAAATCCCTCAAAGAAGAATTTCCAATTTGCAAAACACAATCAAATGAACGTTTGAAAACAAAGGATTAAAATTAAAAATTACCAATGCACAATATGATGGTTATTGTTTCAATTCAGGAAAGTCAAGAACAGTCGGAATGTAGTTACCTACATTTTATGCTCATTTCAACAAAACGACAGATCAAAGAGTTACAATAATGTTATACAATATAAATAGGTATCTACTTATATAGGAGGTACCTACATTAGGTAGGCTAACATACATTTTGAATTGAAATTGTTTTGGTAGCAGAGGCTATAGGGTTATCTTTCCGTTTAAGGTTGTTTTAAATCCATACCTATATTGCACAATAATGCATTCATATAAAATAATAATTGTTTATTGAAAGTAAATGGTATGGAATTTAGGTACTTACATACATTCGTCCAATAAACTTATTTATGTGACATAAACTAAAAATTTCAACATTTATTATCTCTTCACTTAATCGATGGTTTTAAATTTATATGCCCTATTAGTATAACCATGATTAACATTTTTGAAATTGTACAAATTTTTTGATATTTTCTTACTGAATTATATAGTATTTTTGTACTGCAACTGAGTAATTGGTTCCGAACCAAAAAGTAGCATCCCAAGTAGCAATTTGCAGTTAAAAATCGGTAATGCAACGAGTGGGTTAACAACTCGAGTTAAATATAGCAAAAAGTAAAAAAAGTTCTAATAACGTTAATAATACGTCCCACCAACTTTGCTACAACTGTGTTAGGAGAGTTTTTTTTTAAAACTTAAGTTGTTCTTGCTACGTTATAAAAACTATTTTTTATAGAGTTGCAAAGAGGTTATTTAAATGTTTTGCTAAGGTTTTTATAACGTTTCTTTGCAAAAAAGTGGTTTAAAAATATATAGTTTATATGTAACCAGGCAGCATGTTATGTTAACAATGTAAACTCTATTTAAACTTAAAATTAACTCAAAGTTTTATTGAGTTAAAAGTTAACGTTAAATAATGGTTGACTATACAAGGGTTTTTTAATTCATAAAAATTAAAATATTTTGGTTAAAATTGTGCTGTCATTATAACGTTTTTAAAACCTTTTCCATCGTGAGACCAATTTTTAAGTTTTCTTTTTAACTTCGTTGTTAAATTGCTGCTTTGGATAATAGTTTATTAGCACAATTTTTTAGAGGAAAGAATACAAATTAGCGAAGAGAGAAAAGTGAAGGATAGCAAGGAGTCAGATTGTGGGTAGGATTTCGAAAATACCACAAACTGATTTTCTGGTAATTATACTTTGCTATTGCTAATGAATATATAACTACAATAATTATACGATTATACCTATTATGCATCTTTTAATAAAATTTCTACCTTCACTTCTAAATAAAAATGACTTTGATTTCGAGCTTCTTCAAAAAGGGTTGATTTTTATAACTAAAATCGAGCCAGATCAAATAACTTGAAGAAAGTATCATCACTAACACAATCCCTATTTTTCTGTAACTGTACTAGTACTAGTACTTAGTAACTGTCCATAAATAATCTTCTGTTATTTCTCTGGATAATAATTAAAAATCTTCTGATTTTGCTATCGCGAATAACGAATAAATTGTCTTGTACGAAATCCTATTCCATTACCATTTGACATCCTTTCTTCCAATTAAAATAGCAAAAAAATCTTTTTGGTTATATCTGGATTATAGTATCGTACATTGACTAGGATTAGTTATCAACAAATTTGTACAAATTGTATGTCAGTAATACCATTGACAAATGACAAGTGCCTCTTTAGCCATCTAACAGGTTTTCATGTAGTATCCTTAATTCTGTGAATTTTTTTCCTTTAGATAATAAAACAAGATGACAGGTTGTGTGGGTGGTGTTGGGTGGTTATTTTTTTTTTCTTCATACAATAATATTTGTATTATTCGGAGTATTTTTTTTTCATAAATATTTTTTAGGTACAAAACTGTAAGTATTATGTGGATCAGATACCTCTACCTACTTCCAAAAAAATAATGTTTCATAAATGTAGGTACGGAAGATTTCTAAAAAAGACAAAGTACGTACATGAGAATAAAATGCATTTTTATATGCAAATTTTTATTTCCTGGTTAAATTCGGTGTTCATGCTGTGCCGAAAAAAATGTTATTTGCCTGTTTTCCAAGTATGTGCACATATATAGAAATACCGAAAAAGTATGTAACTGTGACAAATAAAATCCAATCTTATTTAATGGTAAGTATAATACTTCATTCATATGTTTCTTTAAATACATGCAATATCCATATCCATACACAGTTATGTACAAAAGTGTTCGTACAGTGATTAAAAAAAATAATCTTTTAGTTTAAGAAAAGTTCCATTGAATTGCAGCATTTTGATGGTTATTTGAGAAATTTTTTGGTTTTTTGTGAAAACTGGTAATTTGGGATATTTAAGACTATCTGGCAACACTATTTTACTAAATTTCGCAAAAAAATATTGCTTTTCCCCGCATATCTCTTCGTTGAAATGCTGTGTAGCTTTTTCTCTCTCATGAAAAATGAGAATTAGTGCCTTTTGATAATTAACCATCGATTTTCTAAATATTTTTTTTTCGGACTCCCTTCAAACTGTGGCGGTAGGATTTTATTCAGTTTGAAAATAATAAATAAATTAATATAATAAGGTCGCTACAGGAACTTGTCCACAAGTCACCCTACTAATTTGAATTAGCTTGTTATATATAATAATTGCATTGTTGTAATGTTTTAATTGCATTGCAATTATTATAAAAATAATTTGTAAAAAATATAGAATAGAAATAGTCGGTCAGTCAATCGAGTTAATTCAAAACTCTAAATTTAACTCGCACAAGACTTCTACAAGACTTCCCTTTAATATTAAAATACTTTTTTTACCCACATTTTAGGTTCTTGCCGTTGAATCCAAATTTCTTATATTTGCTGTCTTCGCATAGTTAAATAAATGGCATTTATAGATGAACTGTTTGCACGTATGCTTTTCTGGGCCACTGTACATATAAGATAACATTACAACCATATTCGATCTGGTTAAATACCTTGAACTTTAATCTTACGAGAAATTTCGAATGGTTATGGTATCCATCCATAAGGTACAATATGCACCTTTGAGGTGAGACTCCCACTATATATTATAACAATAACACCTCTTTTGTAAAAGCGTTTGTACTTGTACCATAGAAAATGTGTATTTTTCATCTGTTCCACTAGTAATCTATTTTCTCTTGAAGGAATCGTGGTTTCACCACATTATATTCAGTTCAGTTCGTCTTAATTACAGTTATATGATTATTATTTATCAAAGCATATTAATATCTCGCAAAATTTTATAAAATGGTCATCATGACTGCGGTATTAACGGTACATACAATATTTACATTGTCAGCAAAATAGATCATCTTAATGCACTTTGATATGTGGTAAGTAGATTGAATTGAAAATTTCTAATTCAATAAATAAAATAATATCCGTATACATATGTCTTCAATGTACATAGACATTCTGATCTTGGGAACACTCAATCATTTCGCAATAACTGTCACACATAAGTCCACATAATTACATTTGCTACACCTGATAATCTAACATCGCGATCAATCTATCATGGGTGGTGTGGCACATACACAGTCGTGCTCTGACCAAATCTCTTTCAATTTATTTTCTAATTCTAAATGTTGTTCATATAATCACACAATTTGTATATTATGAATTTGCCTGACCCAAGTTAAAATGGTTTTGCATCTTTTCTATGTAAATGGGGATATATACGAAGAGAGAAAAAAAAACGAAAAACGAAAAAAAAAAAAAATAAAAAACATTGTATTGTGGCCATGAGCATAATAAATGTACGTGTCGGTCGGTAAAAACGTTTGAGTCAAAGATCGTCACGAGGAAGTATATCGATCGAACGTCATGATATAATCGCCTCCATTGTGTTAACTCACGCCATACATCACGCTGTTTGAGTTTATTGTTTGTCAAATATTATATTCAACCTGCTTCAATTTTCTTTCGATAATGGATCGATCGCAGCTTTTTTTTCATTTTTTATCATCTTCTTATATGGTATTTGTATATATATATACTTACATATAAAAGACAATGAATCACATAACGGATTTATAGACACACACAAAAAAAAAATACTTGAACTCTCTTCTTCCCATAATTATATTATGAAATTAAAAAATTTTATGTAATTTTGAAGAGGCATACCTCTATCGAACGATGACAGACAACGCAGGTTATGAAGCAATTTTGAAGATAAAAGTGTACCTACACTTAATTGTTGTTTTACAGGCACGACAAATAATAATAAAAAAAAAATTATCAGGGAGTGCTGCTAATTTCAAATAAGAAGAAAGTACCAGATTTAATAGATAAAAATTGCGCATACCTAACTCTACCCAATCAAATCTATCGATAATTGGATTTTTTTTTTAAATATCACTAAAAATTTAAGGCGTTACACTTGCAATAAAAAAAAAACTTTCTTGTCAAGCATATAATTAGATTTATTAATTTATATAATATGTAAGTCAGAACTAAAGGTATAAATACCATGGCTCTAACCAGTTACCAGAAGTGACATCGATAATAATATAGTGAGTAATCTTGTGATGAAATTATAAAGACTTAATTTGAATAATTGAAACTGCGTTTTCGGTTCCATTACAAAAGCGTATCGGCAAAGGATCAGTTTTAGGTCCTCTGTCTTACAAGAGTATTTCCGTATTTCGAACATATATCGAACCATAACTTTTGAACAAAACGTTTAGAAAGAATAAAACGTTCTAAAAGTTCTTAAATGTGTCACTTTTATAGCTTTAATTTTTGCACTTAGAATACCAGAATTTTCGCTGGTCTATTCTTTTTTAGATTCTAATGATTCTGATCTAAAAACAATTTTTTTGAAATAAAAAAACATCTATCTTCTCTCACTCACATAAATTAGGACAGAGTAGCCTAATGAATTGATCCAATTTTGACTTTATGATTTTTCATGACTAAATGACAAATTAGAAAGGGCAACTTAAACGTGGAACTTAATCGGGCAAACGAAACGATATAGTTTTTTTTTATTTAAGAAATATTTTGTTCTACTTAGAAAAACATAATATTAGCATTAAAGCGACGCCACCTAACCTAACCTAACCTTAGAAATATTAAATTCATTTCTTAAAATAAGAAAAAAGCTTGCATGCATGTACCTTATGTTTCCTAAATTAGTGTACAGCTATCCAAAATTGCCACACTAATTTTTAAAGGAAAAACTAATTGAGTAGTCACTTTAAACAGTAAATATTTATAGAAATCCAGCAAGCGATGATTCTAGTCTAAAATATTAATTAAATTTGGGGTTTTTTTTTTGAAACACCATACATTTAAGGGAACAATACATTTACACATTTAAGTCATTTGTAACTCTTTTACAATTTCTCGCAATTAAATCAATTTTAATTAAAATATACAGTGAATAAATAATCAAAATATTTAGCTTTAGTAAGTATCGGCGCAGCAAATTATTATAGAAGGACAAACACAAAAAAACGTTAATTAAATTAAACGTTCATAACATAATCCCTTCCAATAAATTGTTTTTGCTTTGGGTCTGTTCAATTGCAAATTTAAACGTTATTCAATATGTTCACCTAAAAACACCTTAGCTTAAGAGAAATTAGCATTAATCAATATGTAAAATTCATTAAGAAATTCTCTAATCCCGAACTGGAGAAGGTACTAAATCTGGGATTTGGTCACAACATTCTTCTATAGAGGTACTAAATCCTTGCTAAGTTTCAGGACGATATCTCAAGGATTAGCCTGGTAACAAATATCCAAACTTCTTATTATATCATATAGCATGTAAACTTAATTTAAATTTTTCGCTGTAACTTTGGAACCTTGAAGGTACTAAATCTAATACTTTGGTACTAAATAGTACTAAATCTATGCCAAGTTTCAACTTGATCGGAAACATTTGTCCGGCTAGGGTGATTTGAAATTTGTATTTTTGTATATAACTTTGGAACCTTGAAGGTACTAAATCTAATACTTAATACTTAATACTTAATATATATTTACATTAAGATTTAATCATTTTAAATTAATTCTTTTTCTGTCTTACAACCTTTTGTTATATCCATTAGTAATTAATTCTTTTGATATATTTAATAATTAAAAGAAAAATTAATTCTATGATTATTATTAACTGTTGTTAAAGATTTTTTACACCTTAAATCTTTATATATGTGAATGAATAATGTGTTGTTATGGTGCCAAAGAAGATTATGGGACAACCGGATATCTCATAGAATAGAAATACAATTAAAAGGAAGGAAGCACAATTTTTATTATTGTTATTATAATTTTCTTCTTGGTTTTTTTTTTTTTTTAATTTACGAGATTTATTTTATTTTTTACTGTGTATAATATCCATAAATGTATGCTCTTAATTTTATGTTATTGAAAGGATTACACCCAGCGCGCAGTAGCACATTGAATTTTATGTAAATGGGTCCCACAGTGCCGTGGTAACCTACACAGTGGCCACGTATAGAGAGTTCGATTTAATTAATAAATTCGTGATTAAAATTATAAATTATTCATTTCTCACTTCCTGATACCTTGTTGCTTTCTTTTTCGTCGTATAGGTAAATATATATATATGTGTATATGTATATTCATATATATTGAACCCATAAGGATCACATCTGTTTGGGATTGTAAACCAGAGTGAATGAACGTCGTGAAATGATTATCAGCAACTCGTGCTAATACCCACGCGTTCAATGTTTTTCAATAATTAAACAAAATTTTTATTGTGTTCGTCCGTACATATATAATACCTATACGATACACCTCTGTCTATATATATATACATACAGGTACACAATCTCTATAATAATAAGTCATGTATCTTAGAGAGCACAAAAAAAAAAGAAAAAAGAAAAAAAAGGTCAAATTAATGACTTATTATCAAATAAATAGTATGAAAGATCATGGTCAAAAATTAGTTGTTTATAGAGATCATAAAGTAACCGAATGTGGATGAAATTTGATTTATGAAACTCTTGACTATCTGTTCGTAATTCCTGCATTGTGTTTATTGTGAGATTAAATTTGAAATGGTTTGGTTGTTGTACGAACAAACACCACTTGTCAACACCAAGGCAAAATAGATGTCATTTTCAGCAGAATATCATTAATCATAGTTAATTTGGCTTAATTTATGCAACACAATATAATTTTTCCATCAATCGTACGGTATTGGTTATATATATATATATATATATACATATACATATATATAGATATGTGGTTTGTTCTTATATTATTACAGCTATTTATGCCTTTAAAAAAATATTGCATAAGAATTTCATACCACAACACTCTCTCTAATTAAGGATTAATTTGTTATGTTGCTCACATTTGACACGCAACTTTTTCGGTGACCTATGTCAACAGATTTTCAGTGCTTAATATCTCTATTAACATTTTATTTTAGTTTCTAACGATTGCATATTGTAGGGTGGAACGATTATCTCTAAATCTATATTTTTATTTTTGATTGACGGGTTTGAAACAATTTTTTTTTAGTAAGCGGACGAACGGACGCCTATAGCCAATTAAATCTATTCTACGTCACATATTTGTTGTAATTTTTTATTCACTCATATGTAATATTGAGAATTGTTCATTAAATCATGACATGACGTAATAATATTTTAGGAAACTCTTTAGGGTCTACAAACCCTAATCATTAATATTAGTCTTTGGATTAAAATATGAATGACTTCAGCGTTTATACTTTCTCGGTGATGAAAGAAATGACACAATAACAGTGGAAATAAATGAGATTTTTAATATCTGAATTATGTTATTAATTAGAATAGGCAATATACGACATATTTTCTAAATATATTCAGGGCGACTTTACTACTAAATGAGAAATGGAAGGTAGGGATAGATGAAAGGCAAAATGACAGGTGAAAAGGAAATCTTTTTTCTATGTTTCACTTGATTTACATCTTTGTCTTTCCTTGTTTTATAAGAAGAAAAATATGTTTACTCTATAATCTCTACAACCTTTGAGTCTTTTTATAGGAAAATTTTAACTATTCATTTATGTGTATACTATTTATAGCTATAGAAGAGAAGATCGGAATTATAAAATATTATAATTTTAAGTTTGGGCATTTATTTTATTGAAAATATAGAATCAGTTTTCCTTCTTAAGATGAGTAATTTTTTTGAAATTCTCTTCGAACCTCCCTGTTATTGAAGATCTAGCTAGTGACATTAGATAATTATATCAGCAAATAAAAGCTGGTGCGGCTTCGTATTAGGTGTTTGGTGACTGTTACTTTATAGTGACTTTCAAAAGGGATCATTTTATAGTTTTTGTTCATATATATCATGATCACTTTGAAGATGCCAAGCTAACTTCCCGATATACAAAAATGACGTCAACAAATGATGTCAAAATTATTGTTTACAGTCGAATTATGAAATTGACACTTATTTTGCTGTCACCTATATTTTGTAACTTTTTGGTGATAAAGTGACAGTCAAGAAACACTTTACATGAAAACGCTCCTGAGCTTAAAGTCGTCACCATTCCCCATTTCCATCGTTAATTTCATAATTTGTACTCAGAGTCGATATCTTACTTCCGTTTGGTAAACAAACGTCGAAAATTAATTATGTTGAACTATGTATTGAGTTTGGAAGAGAATTCTCCTATTTTCTATATCTATTACGTTCCTAATCACATGCCCTTGCTTTGAGATATACAGGGTGTCCCAGCATTTGAGGGAAATACTTTCAGGATGCGTTCCTGCGATCGATTTGACCAAAAAATTGTGGGGGGTCCAAAATTGACCGTTGGGTAAGTGGAATGATTTTAGGTTTTTAGGATCAAAAACTACGTTTGTGCTTATAACTTCCATAAAAAGGCTAGGAAATCCACATTTTTAGGTTTAATTTAAAGATGAATGTTCCCTCTCTTATTTTCAGTTCAATAATTCTACATTCAAGACACACTGTTTGAAAAAAATAACAGTAAATTTTAAAAATGGAAAAAAATTACAAAATTTGAAAGAAAAAGTTCTATTTCTCAAAATTTTCCATAATTAACCTAATTTTTTTCCTTACAGAATATTATTCCGGTTACAAATATCGTTATTCATTGTTTTCATTATTACGTAAGTTTTGGCAATTATTTCCATAAAACACAACGCATTTTTTTTTTACATCAGAAATTATTTAATTTTAGGTGTTAACTAAAACTGACTTAAACTTACTTACTTACTTACTTTGATTAAGGGTACAAAGATTTCGTAAAACATCTACCAAAAATTAAATAATTTCTAATTTAAAAACTTTACAATTTTTTGCTCAAATTGATCGCAGGAACACGTCCTGAAAGTATTTCCCTTAAATGCTGGAACATCCTGTATAACTAGAGATTGCCTTATGATGATGATCATTGGTGGTTAAAGATTACAGTAATAATAAAAACAATCTGCTCAGATACGAAAAAGATGATTTTAATATACTTAAAGCTGTTTTTTTGTCTTTACATGAATTTTTTAATAGATCTACTTGATTTTCGAATATTTTCAAGTTCTTTTAAATGAGAAGTATTGAAAGTTTTGATAACAAATTATTTATGTTAATTTGATGCAATAAAGGTTAATGAACGAACTTCGAGAGTGGTACATTCATACATATACATACACACATATGTACTTCAAAAAGCCACTTAAATAATTATTCTTGTTGATGTCGATTTATATTTTGCACAACTCAACAGAAAATAAAAATAACATCCGTATAGTACATACACAAACCAAATATACACCTGCAATATCAAAACAGGTGTGGTAAATAAAAATGCAGAAGAATTTCAACCTGTTACTTCGATCTTGTAGCTAATTTATTTTTGGCCAGGTTTTTTTTTCTTCTCTGTTTTTGTTTTGTATATATACAAAGTTTATGGTACCTGTTTTTCAAGAAATTTGAGGGCGCCATATGGCGTAAAAATAATCTAGATCACATCACTTAATTAAAGGTTTCACTGCCAGACATTATATCAGAGTTACCTACAAGAAATATTAAGTTAAGAGGTGTTTTCTTGGTCGTTTTTTTTTGCTTTGAGTACATTGAATATCGAACATGGCTTTCAAAAATTGTTTTTTATTTCTATTTTCATGAAATTGTATACAAAGCCAAATAACAGAGCTGAACGAAGATATTTTAGTACTTCTTGACGATCATATTTGAACAAACGAATTAAAGGAATTTTAGTCCAATAGGTTTTCTACAAATTTGTAAAATCTCCAATTTACATATTTTGAGCTTCAAATTTCGATATTTTGTCATCTATCATTTAAAAATGCTCACGGTCACCGATCTAACGATTTATTAATTCTTACATTAGAGCAGATCATTGGGTCGTTCATTGAAGCAATCAAAATAAAACAAATTTCAACCAACTTCAAATATCGAATTGAAGGTGTAAAATTTTGACAAGGTAACATCAACAGAAATGTTAAATTAGCTCAATTGAACGCGCCCGATCTCTTAATTTTGTGTTTAAAAAAACGATCGGTTTCGGTATTTTTTTACAAATTTATCGTAAAATGAATCTATTATTGCTCTTTCCCGGCCGTGGACAAAACTAAAAGGAGGCTACGATTAATTATAAATAAAATTAATAATAATTAGAAAAAATTGATATATAAAAATAATTCATACTTTTACGCTCTGTTCCGTCATTTATGAGAGGACAGGACATTCACTAGAAATGTCACTATTACCAGATTATTATTAATACAAATACAATACAAATGCGGCACTGTCAAGTAATCATAGACCAAATGTGTAATTGAGGTACATATAAACATAACCATAAGCATATATTTATTATATTGTAATTTTCATGCGTCATTCTTTATCTCATTTAAAAGATGGAAAGTGATAAATTAGTTTTCATGGTATAAAATTTCTATCAAAATTTTTTTTGTGAGCATCATATGGCAATTTCAATTAAAAGTGTATCATATGGTTCTCAATTGCCCAATAAAGGAAATCAAATTAATAAACCATATGCTATTAGACAGGGGCGTTCGTTATGTAGTTTGATAAATTTAAAACTGAAGTGACTGGTAAGACTTCTAGGTATTAATTGCTAAAAAAAAATACGTGCGCTTTGCTAAAAAAAACCGCTTATTTTACCTTATGCTAAAAATTCGAAAAAGACTTATGTCAAAAAATATGTAGCTTATTCATGCTTCAAGTAATAAGTATAGATGGATGATGACGCATAGCTAGTTTAATTTTAAATTGGTGGGGTCATTAATTGAAAAAATAACCGGAGGATAGCGTTACGAGCAAGTATGGATTTGGAAATAAAATAGAATTAAATAGCCGAATGTTATTTATTACGTTTTATATTTAAAATAAATGTCAAAACGTACCTCATGTATGAAATACGCCATCCATAGATTCATTATGTTATTAGATCTATGATTTCAATTCTCAATGAACTTTAGAAAAGTCACCAAAGACTGAAGTTTTGATTTGATATGACAGATCCTAAAATATAAATTCGACTCACTTTGAAACGTTCTTTATAGAGGGACTTTAAGGACCTTTTTCATTATCAGTCGTGGTTCAGTGTCCAATAGACGTTTTGTACTATTTTTCCACAAAAAAAATGTGCAATGT
Source organism: Platyura marginata (assembly GCA_026745375.1). Lineage (NCBI taxonomy): Eukaryota > Metazoa > Arthropoda > Insecta > Diptera > Keroplatidae > Platyura > Platyura marginata. The sequence goes on along the minus strand of JANSTT010016701.1, from coordinate 4,732 downwards.
GCAAGTGCATACGCATTTTATTAAGATATTTTCCCTAGATAATTCAAAGAAAAAAAATTACAGGAATCCTCCATGATAAAATTGGACAAAAATTTTACCTTTCTGAATTTTACTTTAAATTAATTTCATTGTGAAATAATTAGTGTCGTCAATTTTAAATAATGAATAATTTTCTTATTGAAATATTCCTGAAGGAATCAACCTATTTAAGTAAATATTTAAAGTAACCGATTTAACTACTTACATACAAAAATATTAAACACTTCTTTGATAACATTAGGTCTCTAAATAAAAAAATACAAAAAGTAAAAATTTTCCAAAATGATACTAGTTCAAATATATTTGGTCTAGTACCACTGATAAATTACTTATTTCTTTCTGAAACAACTCAACCATACATAGACAGCCTATAAGCATAATTATTACAGTCGGGATTGAGGGAGTAAAAGCAGTACTTAGAAAATTGAGAAAAAAATATAATATCCGTTGGTGAGTAGAAATAACCATGTTCATATTCAATGTAATTATACCTCCCACAATTAATTAAGTTCAGTTTACAGAGATACAATTGAAAATAAAATATGAAAGTTAAGCAAATCAAAGAAAGTGTTTTAGTTCTTAATATTAATTTAAATATTAGGTAATTATTGTGAGTAAATACCAAATGACGTCTCTATATCGTCAATAACTATCAAATAATTTAAATTCAATCTTGTTTTTTTTTTTTTTATTATTCCACCGGTGTACACATAGTTCAGCACACTCAACTTTGTGTTAATGTTAGAAACACGTTCCTAATGATATAAAGATAGACATCCTCGCCTTCACTTTATGTCAATAATTTCATTATTCATACATTTATCTTATTGGTATCCATCGTTGAATGATTAATCACGCAGTTATATTAGCAACAAGAAATCAAAACAAGTGATATAGTGCTCTGACAAAGAAGCTATATCTAATATCGCTATCGCTAATAGCTGTTGGATCGTATGGACGTACATACATACATACTATATTTGTTGTTGAATATAATAGGTATATATAGAAAAACCTGAAGATTTAATTTATAAGTCAACAAAATCAACTAGAGAGGTGATATTTGTCAAATCATTTTATAAATACCTACGCCAATAACCTAGAGGGGCTTTTTTTTAAATATACTTACGAAGAAATGATGACATAAACAATTTATTACGTTAAGAAGCATATCAGGGACGTTTTATGAACGGTTAATAAATCTGATCCCTATTAGATTAGATACCCTACAAAACTATTTATAAATTTGTAGAAATGATCCTCTAAAATGTTTGCTAATTCATCATCATCAATGGGACCACAGCCATTGGCCTAACTCGTAAAGAGAATTTACAGCGGTTAATTTTTTTTCAATGTGTAATTGCTGGTCACACCGATCAACCCTTCCCGTTTTGGAATATTTTTGCTGAAAACACATTCTAGAAATTGTCATACCTAAAGATGTTTTGTTCAAAAATTTAAAGTGTTTTCTTCGTTGAATCGACAAACGGCAGTAATAAACGGACCTACATTTTTAAATGGAATCAGACCCACTCGACTTAAGGTTTAAACTCCATACGTGAGAAAAACACCTTCATATTTTACTCTCAGACAGGGATCGAACCCGGGATCTTCCGTTCCAGAGACATTACCTCTATCACTGAACCATTTGGTCGGTGCTACTACTTGTTTATTGGAAAGGATAATTAATCATAAAATGCCAACTAGACTTTGCATTAGTAGATATTTCGTAACAATTCACAATTGAACGGAGATCTAATCAAAATCTGACGATCTGACGACATTTTATTTTATTTGAATTCTCTAAAATCAAGTGTCTTAGGACGAAAATCATTAGAGTAAAAATATGATAACTTAGAACATTATCAATTAATCGACAGCTTATAAAGTTTCTATAGAAAGATTTGTATTTTAAGATTTATACAATTCTAAAAAAATCCTATGATGATTCGATCTGTTTCCTAGTTCTTCATTATTATATGGACGTTAAGTTCCGTAAGATTTTTGACAAAATTCCTGTTAATTGCTTCCGTCAAAATTTAGATCTGTACCCGTGATTACAAATTGTATTTGTAAACCTACCTACAATATTAAGTGCATTTAAGTTGCACTTGTGCCTATATATATAACTTACACACACACACAGATAAAGATATTTAAACATATAAGTATACATATATTATATGCATCTATTTGTATGATATAGATAGAAGATGCACAGAAGCAGGTTATTAAAATCAATTTTGCTCTCTACGTGGGGAGTAATGAAATTGAAATGGTTAATTGAATAACTTCAGCAACAGATAAATTATATCTTGCACTTTGTGGGTGTATATTTATCTAAAAGTGTATACAGACTCATTGGATTTATCAGTTTGATTTGAATTAATTAATTGCATTTAATTGAACCGTTTTTTTTTTGGTTTGCCAAAGAAGAATTATTTGCTAAAAGGTAAAGGTACGGAACATATTACATTATATTCATTTAGAGTAGGGTTCGTTGTTTTAAATCTTTCGTAAAAATATTTAGTTGAATAAACTTTAAAGTAAAAATATTTGTAATCCCCGAGGTTTGCTCGAATTACATAAATCTATTACATTTTTAAAGTATATTTGTTACATTATTTACACAGTCCATTTTCCTTCCAAATTTCTTTCCACCTAACATTGAAATTTGTAAACAAAATTTTAGATTTAAGTTTTCTAAGGAAGTGTTTAGGGGATTTTATTTAGGAGCGATGGTAGGTTATCTCAATAATGCTAGCATTTAAAAGAAACTTAATTGTGAAACCTTTTTCCTATTACCTACTATACAAATAGAAAAAGAATTATGAAGAAATGATAATATCTAGTTTTGAAGGTACGAAATATAAAATTTTGAAGAAGTTTTAAGAAGGCATAAAGCAAAGTTATGAAGCTATGGAGTAAAGAAAGAATGTGTTTGAAGGTATCAAGGCATGAACGGAAGTATTAAAAAAAGAAGTTATAAAGAAAAGAAGCAATGAAGAAATTAAAAAATGTAACAATGAAACAATAAAGCAATGAAGCAATAAAGGAATGAAGCAATGAAAGAATGAAGCATTGAAGGAATGAAGCAATGAAGGAATGAAGAAATAAAGAAATGAAGCAATGAAGAAATAAAGGAATAAACCAACGAAAAAAAAATGAAGCAATAAAGGAATGAAAACTAATGTACATCATTAACTATGTAATATTTAACATAAAATACCCACTTATACTTTCTTCAACTTATTACATCCATATTCATGTGTAATATTTAAAGTTAAAAACCTGCCTCAATAAATGAAAATAAAAACAGAAGTTAGTAGGTAGTTATATGCTTCATAACGATTTATTCATAATTAATCATCTTATTTCTCAAAAAAAAAAAAAACTAAAATCTTCTATTAATTATCTTCATTATTAAATTACCTATACTTAACATACGTTGCAGGTTACATAATTGTACAGAGTAATTTTTCTTCAAAAATTCTTACATAAAATCTTGTCAAAAGTAAAATAAATAAATAAAAGAAACGTAGGCATGTATTCCATAACGTGACGACTATCATTCTCATCAATCATTTGGCACAATATGAAAAAGTTTTTTTTTTTTTATTCAAAAACAATATTATTTCAAGAGTTATTCAGCGAAAGCGTGCCAAATGTCAGTAGAGGCGCCAGTAATCATGAAATTCGTCTGTTGCCTGGTAAATGAACATTAATATGCTGATTGTTTAAAAGTATTTTTGTATGATGCACCAAGCAATGTGAAATTTCACCTTACATGGTTTTTTTTTTTGTAACTAATAATTTAGATTAATAAAATAAATTCTGAAAATAAAATGTTTTGCATAATAAAATCGCAAAATAAATAAACATAAATTGGTGAGATCGTTCAAAATTACAAACTCATTAAAGAATTTGAACCTCTCGTTCATCAAGTAGGCGGTGTTACATTCTGTGCCATACATACACAAACACATATGTAGATGATAATAAAAATCGCAGATCCTTGGATTGGAAGTAACACAATTGAACGAACTTCATTGAAAAAGTGACAATAACATAATTAAATCCTTTTAATTGAAACGTTGTATTAATACATTTGGTATATGTAGGTTGAACTCCACGTTATATTGACACGATTATGATCACATGATTAAGAAGTCAATATCAACTAATTTTGAAATGCACTATACTGAAATATACCTCCAACGTTAGTTTTTGTCAAATTAACGTTAGCTTTCCTTGGACATTGCACTAATCCTTGAAGTCGCCCATTTGCCTTAGTAACTGTCACTTTTATTAGATTGAAGCAAGAAAAACAACTACGGAAAGCATTTGAACCAAAAAGCATTGCCAACATTAAAAAAAACGCAATTCTTTTTCTATGGATTAGAGCTGCACAAATATCAAATCTTGCAGAAATCTAAATTTTAAGGATAACTGAAATATGTATATGTAGTCATAAAATCGGCTGTATCTAATATTTACAAGTTTTTCTATTGGGAATCAACAGTGCTGCAGTTGGAGACTCGTTTTGTTCTAATGGTATACATTTCAGTCCAGCTCTCAGTTTCTCTATTGTAACGTCCCTAAATGGTCGTCACAAGTATATCATGTTTTTCTTATTAAATTATTTTATTATTGTTAAATCTAAAAATTCATGTTGTATCTAAATCTATTTCCT
>JANSTT010016700.1:0-20424 GCA_026745375.1 Platyura marginata | reverse complement strand
TAAGCAGTGTCCGGATTATAACGTACACAATGCAAATTGTAAAGGTGTCCGGATTAGCTTGATGTCCGGATTACCGAATGTCCGAATTACTGAGTCACCACTGTATTAACAAAATTTACTGACCACAAAAATGATAATGATGAGAATTTTTTCCATCCTTCGAGAATCAGAATATTGAGTTTTAAACCATCGTGATAACATTTTAGGTTATGTTCCAAAAATACCTCTGAGAATTTTGAACGATTCTCGAACTTCATAACTAACCAGTAAGCAGTGACTTTTACATCGATTGTACTAAATAAAGTCAAATTTAAACGGATAACCTATAAATTATCCTTCATGTGAATGATATCGTGCAATGTGACAATACGTCTAATCAGAATCGTTTATTTATTTGGTAATAGTGATAAAAACCCTAAATAATATGAGTGTTGATGATATTTGGTAGATTTAAAATTGTCTACATTATCGACGTTTTCGATGTGCCAAACATAGTCATAAAATCTACGTGTCGGCAATAGCATAACCAACCAATAATACGTAATTGGCTCCTATTGATAAAAAATAAGCAAACTAAAAATTGGTCCAATGACAATTCCTTGCAGCACACCATTCATAAGTGCAATAAATGATTTTATAAATGGTACAGAGCTTCGTTTTTTTTAAATTTATGCAAAAACGTTCAGAGTATAGTGTGAAACGTGTGCATAGGATAAAGAGTATCTATATTAACATTCATAATAACAACAATTATTGTTTTTCACAATTTTCTCCACAGTACACACATACACTTTTGACGATATATCATCTTTACTGTACGATTGCTTACTCTATTTTGTATACAAACAACGTTCCATGTCCTTTTTGTACTTGTTTTTTATGCACATGTCACGTTTCACAAAAAAAAAATGTTTTACTATAAATGCATTGCATATGGATATGCAAAAGCCCCTAATTTATATCTGTAAAAAAGAAAAAAAAAATTTCCATGCCAAATATTGTACAAAACATTCATAACAAAACAATGTTAATTTTCGAAGAGATGCCATGCGGTCATGTGTGGGGTCAAATTCATTTGTATGTTTTATGGTTTGCAAATCAGGTTGTTGGAATTTTTATTTATTTATTTTTTTTTTATTATTATTATGCAAACAATTGGAGTAATACATACATGATATGGAGAGAGAGAACAATATTATAAATAATCGTATATAATCGGCTTAATCACCCATTTGTGATCGATAATGTGCCGTTTTAATAAAAAATGAATATTTAGTGATTTGTACATATTTGCATTGTTATAAGTAGATTATTGGCATATTTAAGGGTAGTTGACTAGAGGTAGAGTTCATTGAATAGGAATTAAGGGATATTTTTTTTCCAAATACCCTACTTTGAAATGATATTGGAATATTTTCACGAAGGACTCTTTTCTACATCAATAATTTTAGACATATACTTATAAGGGCCCAGAAAAATAGTCGCAAAAAAATAGGCGATTAAAAAATAGTTACCAAAAAGTACTAAAACAATTTTGAACTTTTTTAATATTAGGGATGTGATTTTGAAACTTTGTAGTTTAATAAAAACTTAAATTTCCTGCATTTTTTGTGAAATAAAATTATTGGAAAAAGTTAACCCTTTAAACTTTATACATTTTGAACATGAAAGGGTTAACCAAAAAAGCTACACATCTTTCTCACAATTTAATTTTTAATGCTTTCGTAAATTTTTCATTTTTAGAAAACGTTAACCCTTTAACGTACAAACGGTGTCTTTAAAGGGTTAACTTTTAAATATATGTTAATGCACTAAAAACGTAAAAAACATGTCTCTGAAAAAAATTAGTTAACTTTAATTTCAGTTTTGGTTAACCCTTTCAAGTTCAAAATGTATGGAACTTAAAGGGTTAACTTTTCCCAAAAATGTTATTTGGCAAAAAATGCTGGAAATTAAAATTTGTCGAACCCACAAATTTTTTTTCATTTTCTTTAATCAAAATGACCGAAGTTTATTTTTTTTTTGAAATAGTAAGACGATGACAGGATTAATAATTCTCACAAGTCGCCATCATAAATGACACGACTCGCTACTGAATAGTATTAGAGAAAATTTCACCATCAACATATGTATAAGAAACCATTAAGATATAAAGTGTTTCTTCTAATACTATTCCCAAACAATTTTAATACAATTTCGTAACTTTAGATTAGAAAATTTATTGCTATAGCTTCGCTTATTGTATTTGTTTTCAACTAAATTTTTGACACTTATTATATTACGATTTACGACATAATGCATTTATGGTTGTACATTTTTAATTATATTAAATTTAATTTAATGCACATTTTCTGAGTCATATGTATTAACTAGTAGGTATTTAATATAAAGTTTACAATTTTTGCATAACACATTTTTTTCTAATTGAAAACAGTTTTTTTTTGCTCTACATTAACATGAACAGAACATCCCCTAAAGATTCCTTTTTTTTCACCACATTGTACATATGTCTGCTCTTAACTTACACTCTGATGGATACAAAGATGCAGATAAATGAAAAGATTCATAAAGAATTAGTTGGATAGATGTTCTTTTTTTTAAAGTTGCATTAAAACTGCACTTTGGATGAGAGATGAAGAATTTTTTTTTATATGAAAAAAAATATTCACTTTGATGTATAGGTTGAATAATTATTTAACGAAAGAAATTATATTAATGGATTATAACCAAGTTTGGTAAGATTTTTTTTTCTTATTGTTTTTGTTTTTTTTTTAAACTTCCACCAGCTGAATAACTTTATTTTTATTTAATTTATACTGGTTGGTTGCCATAATCATTTAAGGAAAAATAAGCAAAACGAAAAATCATATCAACATGCTGCACACAGAATGTATTTTATTTTGACCACCTGCCTGCTGAAATCTTTATTTTTGTACACAATTAAAATACAGATAGTAATTGGGAATTTTGATGTAAAAATGTTTGGCTTGCCTTTTAATATATATTTTATGTGCATCTCTCTCTGCCTATCTCTCCCCTTTATATCTCTCTCCTCTCTATATCTTTCTTCCCTCTCTATCTCTTTCCTCTCTATATCACTCTCTCTCTCTCTTTTCTATCTCTTTCTCTCTCTGAAACATATTGGAGCCATTTCTAGATAACGGTGCTGTAACTAATTTGTAACCAGCAGGTTATTTTACGGTTATTTTTTGGTTACTTAACGGTTTTTGTAATTTAAAATTAGACCTATCGTTAGATATTGATCTGCATAGAACAACTGAAAGTGAGGCCAGTTGTGAAGCGGTAAATTAACCCTTTGCAGACCGGCTTATAATAATTATTATAATATGAAACTGCGTATAATTTTTGTCAATATTTTTTTGCCTTATTTGTCTTTTTCTCAGTTGTTAAGTCGACTTTTTCGTCACAACCAACGCTGACCGAAAAGCCAACTAAACAACGATGAAACTGTATATAATTCGTATTCACCAAATATTTATTGGTGATTCCACAGTGGAACCCACTAAACTTGAAAGGCTTAAGAAGCTAACACAGAAAATGGAACTAAATAGGTGCCAACTAGTGAAGATTTCATGATTTCGGCGTCAAACAAGAAATAAATGAATAAAAATATATAAAATTCCCGGGAACAGGAAGTCCGCAAGACTTGAAATCTCAAACGAATAAAGACCACTTAATTGTTTTATTGAACAACTTAACAATTCTCCGAATTGATCTCTGTCTTCATATTTATTTATTTTTCATGAAATCACTACTTTGTTCAGAAAAAAAAACAACCAGAAAATAAAAAGAAAACAAAATATTTTAAATTAGGATGCAACGTGTGTGTATGTAGGATGTAGGTTGATCAACCTACCTACATATTAGTGACGTTAAAGCCGTTCGTTGAATTTTGCCAAAAACACCTGCTTTTTTCGAATGAAATTCCTGCATTACATTCTATTGTTATTACTATAATTATAAAACATTAAAATGCTCGTTCACTCCTTTTAACAGTTTCAAGTTTGCTTTTACTTAATTTTCTTCTTATTATATGAGTAAATTCTGATTTTTCTCTTTGTTGTTGTTGGGTTGTTTTATATACGTACAAATGTATGTAATGAAGATAATTGTCGGCAGAAAAAAAAAACCAGGAATAAAAACAATTGAATAATTTTGTGCAAACACAATTTTCAAAAAAATGCCCCCAAAGAATAATATTTGTTGGCTTTTGTAAATATACAAAGTATGTATGAATGGTACGAACAAACCAAAATGAACCTTTCAGCAGCAGATGATTCGTTCAAAAGAGTTTTTTTTTTTTTTCAAAATTGGTTTTGTGATGGTATAGAGAAAAAAAAAGTAGTACAAACAACATATGTATATACATATATACAAATATATATATATATACACAATTATACATATATACGAGTTCAAGAAGATATGGAAAAGCAACTCAGGTCAATTTTTCTTGTTGTTGGAAAAGCACCCGAAATTTTTATATTAAAGATTTAACCATATGCCAAAAAAAAAAAAAAAAAAAAAATCTGAATGTGGTTTTGTATGCATGCATTCAGGATTTTTGTATTTTGTTTTCGTTGTCTTCTTCAGAGGTTCTCCTGTTATGGTTTCTCTCTTTCGGATTTATCAAAGAAATTGAATAGGTCTCTCTGTGCATCTGATTTTCAACATCTGGTATTCGTTGATTTTTCCAATAAAAAAGACTCAGGCTTTTTCTTTTTCTATTTTTTTTTTAAAGGGTTTTGTGCTCTAGACGCTTTTATTGGGGGTTTTTTTTTAAATTTATTTTTCTGCATCATTTAGTTAAAATAGACTTACATTTTATGGGATTTAATTGGTTTTGAGAACGTCTAATATGGGCGAGGGCCTTTGTATATAAACTATTTTTGGTTCCACATATAAAATTACTGTTTTTTATGAGTTCATATGTTAAGCATCAATCAATTATCGTCAATACATAAAAGAGGCTACTAACTATACCTCAGACACTCAGAGTATTCGAACATTTTTTGTGCGCCAAATTCTTCACAGTAAAAAATTAAATTCGATTCTTTTAGAGAATCGACAGAATTATGTCAGATGTGAGTGCATGCGCTAACCATATAAGTCACTAAATATGTGGATTGTGATGGTGGAAAGTGACTCTACTTCTAACAAATGATTAAGATAGTGTCTATCCCATTTTAAAAGATTTAACAATAAATATTGCTGTGTAAAGGACATATGGATTTGCTCTCTACGCTTCGCCACTGATAAAAAATTTGTATTACGGTAGAACAAATATTTTGAAAATTTTAGTCATTATTAGGATTTTCGGTGCATTTTAAGGTTAAACAGTAATAAAATTATTGTCTATTTTTCAATATTAAAAATACATTAAGCAAAAATTTAAAAAAATATTTCTTTTTGTTAATTTTTAAATACAACTAAGCTTAAAAGGGCACAGAAAACATATGTCTATGCAAACAAACAACACATTCAAATATTTTTAATGTTTTGGTTTCAAAATTAATTTTTAAACATTTTTTTAAAAAAAAGAGTCCATTTCGATCGAATGGTTTTTTTTTTTTTTTTTAGTTTTGATGATTGTTATAACATAATGTTCCTAAAAACAATTTTTAGATTTTTAGAAACATTTTGTCTAACCCAAAAAAATGCGGAATTTTTAAAAAATTTATTATGAAAGCGATTTCTTTAATTTATAAGATAGATGTAGAATTTAAAATTGCCAGACATTCTATAAAACCTAAAATCGAAAATTCGCCCTTTTTTAATATTCCTTGAAAATAAATTGGAATGAATAGCTAAATATTTAAATGTTTTTTTAAATGATAAAGAAAGCCATTTTAATCTATTAAACCCATATTAGGTTGAATACATATTAAAACCCAAAATTCTTATTTAAAAAAAAAAGGTTCCAATATTTTTGTAACATAATCAAAATTATAAACATGATATAGATGATGAATATAATTGTTAGTATCCTGTTGTTATTTCAACACACGAAACTACCTGAAACACGTGGCCGGCCGACATTTTAATGTTTTCGTAGAGAGTTTTCGTTTTTTTTTATGGTTCCTCAAGCATCACCTGCCATTTAATGAGCCCACCAAAAATCGTATACGACCATAAAGGCAATATGTTTTTTTTTTTAATTCAAAATTTTAATATTATAGTGCTTTGGTATTAATATACATATAAGTACGCTTCAAATGAATTAACTTCCTATGTATAAACGACGAGTGGTTGTATGTACGTACAACGTACATATATCTATATACAAAACCAATTGTGGTGTACGGTGTGTTGTCTTATTGGAATCATAACTTCTTTAATAAATAATTTTTTAATTTAGAAACAGCAATTGAGTTGCGTTATCTGTTTGAATACATAATCCATGTGGATAGATAGAGCCGATGATGAGACATATAAATAATAAAAACTTACCCGTACAATAAGGCAGCACCAGCTATTCCGCCACCGCATTGAGCCGTTATATACATGGCAGCTCGGAGGGGTGATGTTGCACGAATAACGGCCATACCTAATGTTACAGCTGGATTTATGTGTGCTCCTGAAAATTAATCAAAAAACAACAAAATTACATACTTTTCAACATTCATCGTCTTAGATATTTTATATATCTATATGCAGATTTCAACAAAAAGAGGTGATAAAACTTTATTGAAGTTGGCCCCCCGTATAAAAAAAAATAAATATTTAATAATTTATGGTAATTAACTGTATATATGTGGCAAATAGGCGCAGCAACTCAATACACAACTCTTGTGAAACATTAAAGAGCCCACTTTTGAGGCCAACCAGTTACATTTGCATGATGAAAACGAAACAATAAAATATGAAATGCATCCGAAATAAAAAAAAAATATAAATAAAAATACCAACCCAAAATTAAGTTCTCTTTCTTATTTTATGTACATAAATGAAAATATGGTTGACTAACTATTTAATATTTTTGAAAATACCAAAAAATTAAATATTCCATGTTTCCATGATGACATTCATTCTACTGGAAATAAAATTCCAAATGTACAGAAAATAATCATAAAATATTTTAGATTTGTTTTTATTTTTTTTGGGAAAATACAGGTAAAATAAATGTTCATAAATATGTATTTATGTACCTACAGTTGCGGATATTTATTTAGCACACTCAAATATATTAAACAATTTTTTACGAAATCGGCTGGTGGAAACAAATTTTCTCTTTTCCTTCACTCTTTCGTACAATTCATCCAGATTTTTAATGTTCCTTCTTTTTAATGCCATTTTTAAATCATACCACAAGTGCCCGGAATTGGATTTAAATCAGGCGAACATGACACCCAATCGATAAACCGGAATATTATGAGTCTAGAACCGATTTTTCATATATTTGTGTTTTGGATCCTTGTCCTGTTGGAATTTCTATATCACTGACAAAGATCGTTTACAATACTTTTTCTAATATCTCTGCCACTCTCATACTGCTCCTTTCTCATGATTCCATTTATTTTGTGTATAGTGGTCCCATACCGTGCCAAGACATACATCCCTACATTTTGAACATGCAAATCGATGGTTATTTGAGAAAAGGCCATAACATTGATTTTTTCAAAAATGGTTCTTTTATAAAATCTGGTAATTTGGGATATTTTACACAATCTGGCAACACTATTTTACTAAATTTCACGAAAAATTTAATTCTTCCCCGCTATTTAAATGGTCCCTATCGTGTATTTCTTTGAAAAATGTAAAAAAATGACCTTTTCTCAAATAACCATCGATATATTAATAAATTGTTCTAATATTTTTGTAAGTGTGTGAAATTGAATGTCCGCAACTGTATATAAACCATAAGTACAGAACCATAGGATATATATAATAGCCGTAATTATATTTTGTGTAAATAGATTTAAATTTTCTGTGAGAAATTCTAAAATTTCATTTATCTATATATATATATATATATATATATATAAGTTTATATGTGTATATATATAAATATGTGTATATACCTGAAATGTGTGAAAAGCACTGAGTCAATGTTGTAATTGCAAATCCTGATGCTAAAGCAGATGCCAACAGTACAGATGAAACACTAGCACCCACACCAGCGCCTGCAGCCGCTCCACAAACAATGAATACGTACAGAAATGATGCTAAGCATTCAGCTATTATAGATCTGTTAATTAGAATTTCATTAAAATAATTGTAAATACTCGTATATGCTCTCTAGACTAGAACTGGAATATTAATTATGCTCTAGCCTAGCTATAGGCATACTTATGTACATTTATATATAGTTAGTTATTCAAATTGTGACATAATTAAAAGATAATTGGGAGTTTATGTCTTGTTTTTTTTATTAAAAAAAGAGTAAATGTTAAAGGATCCTTTCGTAATATTGTAAAAAAGTTTAATTATGGGTCAAATATCTTTAGTTTTACGTTTTGTTCGAAAAGTTTTACGACAATTTTACGAAATATCTATAAAAAAAAATCAATAAAACACATTTCGTTTTAAACTTCTTTTGTCAGTTTGAATAACTCCTCGCTGTTGTTTAAAGTACATATAGTACATACATAATATATTTACTTACTTAATCAAAAAAACTAATTAAAAAAATTTAATTAGGAATGAAGTTAGGTTCTTTATTTTAAAAACCCCGTAAGACATTCTTCTGGAAAAACAACTTCGTTGAAATCATATTTATTTTAAAGATTCTGTATTTGATGTAGTGGAAAACAAACTTTGTGTTGGTGGAGAGGTGGAGAAGGATTTGGAGATTTTTTTTATATTGTCAATGTAAAAATTATCAACTTTATAACACTGCTATAGCCAACGCTTCTACAGGGTAGACGCACTGACCGGCGAATCAAAACACGGAATCGCCAAGTCGCTGTAACTGGTAAGTCAACTTTATCTGTTTTTGGAGAAAATCAAAAATCTGGCTCTTCAGGTTAGGGGTTGGCTGTAAGGTTACCAACCTAACCCGAGAAAAAAAGACATTGGCACAAGTCCTATATAGAATAGCCTCGGATTTCGGATTGGATTTCACGGCAACGAACCCAGCAAAGAATAATGAGACTAAGCAGTAAAGTCCTTACGAATGACGTAAGGCCACCGTAGGAGAAGAAGAGGGGACTACTTTCTTCATTTTTGTATAAGATAATTTAAAAAAAGGAATCCTGAGAACCTTTCATTATATTTTACTAAGCCATATACTTCATTAATACTCAGTTTTGCTTTTAATTAAAATATGCATCTTAAGTACTTTATCAATTTTAAAACCAAATTAAAATTTGTTTATCCCTCTGGCTTTCAATTAATCCTAGACATTAGTCAGTATCTCAGTATATACTGGAATATACATAATTTACATATATTTATGGTATGTTTCAACTAAAGGACAAATATATTATTATTTAGAGAAATGTACTGTACGTACATGGTACATGCATATACCCTCCAGGCAAAAAATCTAGTTAAGTAGAACTAGAAAATGTACATACTTCGCAATATACATATAGAGGAACCGATTTGGACATGCATTTGTTATATGGAGTATATTTTTTGTAATAAGATACGTATAGTAATAAGATTAGTATAGGCACTCATTAAAATATACAACAGCGAGCAAGAATTTTAATAATCTTTCAATCAAAAAACAAATTTTATTAAAATATAAATTTTTAGACATTTTGGAAAAAATTATCCCTTTCTAGTTAAATTTTGAACCTAAAAACGTTAATTTCGTTTCAAAAATTGATCAAAAAAATAAATTACATCTCTATGTATAACTTGAAAATACTAAATTTTGTCATTTTTAAAAATCGTCAACATTTTTGGAAAAAATATTCTCTTCTAGTTTAGTTTTGGACCTAAATACGTAATTTTTTTTTTTAAATTATTAAAAAAAATTAAATATTTTAAAAAAAAAACCATAAAAAACGACAAGTAAAGTAAAAACCAAAAAAAAAAATATTTTCTTTTCAAATAAAAGAATATCATGGAAAATTGTTTTCTTTGTGTGTCTCTCACAGTACAATACCGACTTCAACTTTATGTCAGATATTACCTACTCACTGTGAATGTGTTATGCTGCAAATAAACGTCTCTATAATGTCTTAGGATATCATACAATTTCAATTTTTCAATATTTCACAATTTTGCGTTCGGAAAAAATTTAAATTGTTAGAAACAAAATGAAATAAATGTCCTTCTTGAGAATTATTTTTAAAATGAATGAAAGTACCTAATAAGAAAACAAACAAATATTTTATCAGTGGCGGCTTGTAAGAATTGATAATTCAATTATCTTGGGAATAATTAAAAAAAAATAACTTAGGTCATTTTAATGATAAAAAATTAAAAAGAAAAAAATTTGGGCGTAAAAGGTTAAAAATATCATAATGCACTAAGAATATAAAGAATGTCTCGCTGAATTTTAATTTTTTCTAAAAATTTTATTGGGCTAAAAATTGCTTTAAATTTAAATTATCTTTAATATTAAAAATTTAAAAATAAAAATGACCAAAGTTTATATAATAATTATCACGAGCCGCCACTGTATTTTATATTGTCATCTTTAATATACAGCATTTACACAAAACTAACTTATCTTACATTTTAATTTAAAATAAGTAGGTAGGTACATATAGTCCGAAAGTTTTCTTAACATTACATTAACTCAACAATATATGAATCTGCTTCAGATGACACTCAACAGAGGAAAAACTTTTGAAAAAGGACAATCAATTTCTCAATGCGGATAGTATAAATTACTCTTCAGCTCAACGTTTGTGGCAGTTTCGAAAATTTATTTTCAACTTAACAACGGAAGAAAAAGGGAAATGAGCTACAAAGTCGAGACAGTTATGAGAGGATGTAACTTTAAGCAATCAGAATCGATAAAATGAAACTGTGTCATCGTGACTATTAAGAAAATGAATTTAGAAACTAAATGCATATGTGATATACCGTCTATATATGCACAAATGAACATCTTTTATTACCCGTACATATATTAGGTACCTAACTAAGTCTATCTTATGCAATGAAATACAGGGATTTGTTATGCAGCAGTAATTGTTTTAATTTCAAAGAAATTGAATACTAAATTACTTTTATATATATATATATATATATACATCTGTAAGCATGTAGAGATTCTTATTAGTATGGAAATACAGTGCAGACTCGATAATTGTACTACCCTGTAATTGGACATTTCTATAATTGCACGAGGCAAAATAAATACATCAAGTAGCAGGTACCCTGTAATTCAAAACTCGATCTTTGCACGAGTTGTTTAAAAATTCCATTTTTAGATATATAAGTATAGGAAAATTATAGTTGTTTTTGAGCGTTGTCGTTTTTTGAACTTATATAGAATTTTTGTAATTATTCAAAATTTTGTGAACAAAGTTAATATATTTTTTGATAATTGCATATTACTTTGTTTGCAATTATCGAGTCTGCACTGTACAGTGTACATATTGAAAGACATTTTAAGTTGCTAAGAAAGAGTAGAAGAATAAATAATAGGGATTTTTTTTTAAATTAATAATAACAATATAGATTGTGAATTACAAATCATATTACGGTCTGGCGCCACTGATGTAGACAATGAAGTTTTGTTAAAAATCATAATTTATTCCTCTTCATGATCTTTAATTTCAAGTAAATAAAGCGCCCAATTAAGGCACTAAAATGATTGAAAAGACTGGACACAATAATCGGATTTATTTATAACAAAAAAAAATTATTCCAAAAAAAATTCAATTTCCGGTACGAGTGTTAAAATTAAAGAAAATTAAATACATCAAGAGACATAATAATATTTCTCCCACTAAGCATTAAAAAGTTTTAAAATATTTTTGAAAAAAAAAAAAACTTTAAAAATACCTCCAAAATTCTAAAGTCCTAATTTCATTATGCATATTATGCCTTTTCTTATGTCCTCCAGGATTTGATCCAAAACATCGTAGCGTACTACTTTCCTTTCGCATTGATTCTAAACGCTGAAATAGCGATATAATATGAAAATCCAAATTTTGATCGGATGGTAACTGTAAACTTTCTTCTGCCATAATGTTTTCGTTTTGTAATTTCAACTGAAGAACCGCTAATTGTTTAAATTAAATCCAATTAAAGTTGATACAACAGCAATTATCACCGAACTCTACAAATTAGTCAGCATATTTTCTTTAATGTTTTAATCCACCAGTAATGTGTTATGAAAAATATAAAAATTTCCCACATCAAAACTAGACACGCAATTATTTTGTTTTATTTCACCGAGTTCACACAAATTCAATTAAGTAAAATTAATTTAAAAATTTAATACACAACACAATACAATATTTTTGTTCATCACTTATGTGTATTATTATAATTTATTCCATTCAATTGATATCAATTAGTAAATACTCCAAAAATCCACCACAAATATATAGAATAGTACAGTACAGTACATAGACACAAGCACTGATTTATAAAATGAAAAAAACAAAAAACCGCGCAACCGGGAGCCTCTCGATCTGTACTAATATTATGGAACGTCTTCTCGCTACCGAAATCTTCGGGCGATTGAACCAAACAAACTCAATTGAATTTGATAAGCAAACGATGATGACACAGAAAACAAGTACATAACAAATATAATAAGGGAGAGTCATGCACAAGCATATAGCATAGCATAATATGAAATCTAAAGAGCAACGAACATACGAAAGCATTATACATAGAAACATAAAACATCGACCGAGTGTTGGTGCGGTAATGTGATATGTTGAACGTGGTAAAGTGAACTATAGTGCACCATCTGACTGAATAGGGGATAGTTAAAAGTTCTTCACATTCCACATAAAATATTCATTATTCACAAATTGTCACGCAGATGCACAAAAATCTAGTACAAAAAAAAAACATTTTTTTTTATGCAACCCCAACATAAATGATCAAGTGGTTGTAATTAAATATTCATGTGGGAGGGGTGATTTTTGTATTCCAATCAATTCAAATTTTCAACAAAATTAATAATTAAATTAAGAAAATAATCTTTATACCACTTTGTAACTGAAAAGCTCATGATTAATGGGAGCTTTTCTTCGGAACAAAAATTTTATATTCGAAAAAAAAGCGATCACTTTACCGAACAAAGAAATTGTATAAAAAGTTCTTGACTGAAAAAACTTCATTTGAAGCACAAGTGGAACTTAATATCAATATTTGACTCTAATTTGTATTGAGCTTTTATACACTGAAAATCTAATTTAATTTATGGAAATTAAACTTTGTAGGGTACAGTTGAGAGTACAAGGTATTTGAGGTTGTTATCAATTTATCTAAATCTAAGGTAAAATATTGTGTCCGTTTAATCGTAGTAATAAATAACGTTAGGTGTTCCGCCTGGCTGACCTTTTATTTAGCATTTTTATTAATGATTTACCACATCACAATATACAATACATCACTCAAGAATTATCTAATAATAGTCATATTCTTCATATGATTTTTGGCCCTGATGCTGTCTTTTCTAAAGAATGGCGAAGATTCTTCGTCGAAGAACTCAAATGTGAATTCCGAGCATGCTTTATTAGCTGTAGCCTCCGGACTGGAGTGATATGATATTAAATTTAACGGAAAATGATTTTCTTTAAAATCATTCCGCTCTAATTTTCCTCGTTTTATTTTCGTCTGTATGATTTGATTATTATTTCTGATTGCTCATCACTTTCTTTAAGCATAAATTTAATTTATTAATTGATCATAATTTCTAGTTTGAATTTTTTTCCTTTTCAAATTGAATTGTTTTTTATTTATTTGATTAATCACAAAGTTTAGATTTTACAAATTCTTAAAGGCTGTGTGCGTTCATAAAAATCAAATTGAAATTCAAACCATATAATTATCTAATTACTAATTACGAATATTAAATTTTAATAAAATCTAGGTGTAAGGAATTATTTGATTATTTTGTTTTTCTGAATATATACATACCTACATATCTACCTACAATACGACTATATACGAGTAAGTAAAGTAAGATATTTATTGACATATATGTAATCTATACATAAATAATGTTTTGTTTTTTTTTTGAGTATCACAATTTATTAACTCAGTTAAAAATTAATGGTGCGAAGATACTTAAATGATTTGATTATGTATTTAAAGATGGATTCGAAAATGTCATTTAACCTATAGTTCAAATTAATTGATTTGTTAAACGAATCATTATAAATACGTACCCCATACCTACATAAACTTACATGTGTAGCTATTGTACAGATATTAGTCATCTGTGATTAACTTTAAAATTAGATTCATTCAATAATAAAATTGTTTATTGGTGAAGGTCAAATAATATACAATTTGATAAAGAAAGAAAAAGTTGTAAACAAATTTTTTTAGTTTTTTAATTTAATAGTGATAGGTGATAGGACCATTTTTAAAAAAAAAATTAACTGAACAAGTCAGTGTTAGTTAGTGTAGGAGGGCGGGCGCCCCAAAAGCGCCCAAAAATCTATAGGCCTCAGATGGCCCTATTAGATATCCCTCGCGTAGTGACTTGAAACTGAACAAACTTTACATATATCTATTGTATTTATAGTAGTTTAGTCTAATTTTTTTGTGACATTTATGTCTTCCCTCGACTTCACCGTATTTGGTATCACGTAATTCAAACAATACGACCAAATAAAAAAAATTGAGAAATTAGTACAATAGAGAAATAATTCGGTGGCGGCTTTTGAGAATTATTGATCTCATTATTGTGGGACTATTTTTTAAAAAAAAACCTGTTGCTGTAAATTTAAAATTATATAAAAATACAAAATTTTAAAATCATTCCTTTAGTATTAAGAAAGTTCAAAATTGTGTTACTTTTCAAAAAACTCCAAAAAAAAAATGTCAAGATATTAATCGGACTCTAAATTTTTTTTCATTTTCCTCCATCCAAATGGAAGTTTTTTAAGTTTTTTTTTTTTTTAAATAGTTCTACGATTATGAAATCAATAATTTTCACGAGCAGAAATTATTTATATCAAGAGCCGATTATTATTTTCATTTTAGGTCATAACCTAAATCTTATCAAAGCCAACCCTCTGTATACATACATTAATTGAATTTTCCGTAGTGTTTTTCCTTCTAAAAACATTTCATTAGATAAAATTAATTAACCTGCAATAATAATTTCTTTAATATATTGCACATAAGTACATAGAATGAATGGAGTGTTTTGTCTAATAAGAAGTAGATTAGATTTAAGATTTAATTAATTTAGTGATAACTAACTGCCAATATACTAACAACTTACAGTTTGAAATTACTCGTAAGTTATAAATGGTTAGTTTTTATCTAACTCATTCTGTTTAACTTTAGTATCATTTTTAATTGTTTTTTTATTATGTAGATGATCACTTTTTTATAAGATCATATCATGATCATATATTAATTTGAATTTAACACTCATAAGTTTTCTGATTTTCATTTCAAAAACGAGATCTTGGAGTAGAGTTTTCAATATTTTCTCTCAGGTTCTTTCACATATATGTATGTTGCAAGAATAGGTTATGTAATATCTTCAGTTTTTGTTATTATATTTGTTCTTTGTTTATTACGAAGGTAATTGTGTTAAAAACATATTTTTTTACAATGTGTGTGATCGTTTTAATCTCCGGGCAATCGTGGCAGACCGCTTTCTGTGTGTCGTCTCCAGACCGCTGACGGTTGCGGTCAGACCGCGCTCTGTGTGGCAGTACCTTGAGTGTATTTTACTATATAAAGTCATTTTGTGGAACTATTTTTTTCCCATCGCGTTGCAAATATAATTTTCCAAACTTTTTTCCTTTAATAATTGTTTTCGATTTTCCAATAAAATCAACTTGAAAGTGAGGATATAAATGAGAGTTTTTCGTTTAACAATTTTTTTTGTTTAAAGTTTTTTTATGTTTAGATTTTTAGCTTTCCTTAAAATATTGTTAGAAAATGGAAAAACAGTTTGAAAAGTACCTGCATGAAGGGGACATTATCAAAAAAGAACTTAGAAATATCACTGCAAACTTTCCCCTATCAAGTCATATTCATCATTTATACACTCATACAGAGAAAGCCATACAAGGATAGTCCTTCAAAACTTTTCTTTATCAGAATCTGAGATAGAATTTTTGCGAATAATGGAAATTGTTATTGGTTTATTATTGGCTTAGAAATCTGCTCAATTCCCATGAGTTTTTATTAAGCAAACAAAAAATATTTTCATTTATTTATTGTACATAGATAAAACGGGGGCTCATATTTTTCATTTCACGCTTCGCCACTTCTGTGCATATCTAAGAGTTTTTTTAATTTTTTTTTTTAAATGTTAGGTAAAAAATTTAAAAAACGTATCTTCAGTAAGAATAATAAATGGCCGTGTCCAGGAAGAACGGAGCTAGAGATGACGCTATAATCACGAGCTCTATGCCAAATGCACAATGACCCACAATTAAAATTGGAAGACTTAAATGGGCCAGAGAAAGCTCACACCCACACTAGACGTATATTTGAAACGAAACCCAATGGAAAAAGAAAAAGAAGGAAGCCCGAAACTAAATTGGTCAGATGTTGTGAAAACTGTAACGCGATAGGAGCAAAAGAAGTTCTCAACTGGAAATTGACCGGACAAGACCGTAACCATGGAGACGTCTGTCTGTTAAGGAGGACTCAGGACCAAGGATCCGACAAGAGTTGTAGAGCTGAATGATAATGATCTTTAGTAAGGAAGCGAATTAAAATTTTCATTAATTTTTGACAATTTTTTAAAAACTCTTCAGACATTCTGTGCGTCTTAC
The DNA here is from genome assembly GCA_026745375.1 of Platyura marginata. Lineage (NCBI taxonomy): Eukaryota > Metazoa > Arthropoda > Insecta > Diptera > Keroplatidae > Platyura > Platyura marginata. The sequence goes on along the minus strand of JANSTT010016700.1, from coordinate 3,559 downwards.
TATAAATACTTTTGTTTTTGAATAGTTTCACGACAATATCAGTCGTCATTGCTACTTTCTAGCTATAGAATTACAATTTCTTCTATAATTACCCAGAATGTATAGAGTTTCTTAATTTTGAATATCATATATTGTCTATGTCTTCGTACGACTACGATTATTATTGTTTGTTAAATGGCAAAAGAAAAAAAAACCAGCCCTAATTAACATCAATTAATATAAAGACCTAATGGTGCAGAGGTCAGCATTATATCGCTTTAATATCGTGACATATGTAAAAGAATGGCCCCAAGATTAATTTAAAAATATACACAACTGCACTATTATATTTAATTAGTGTTAAATTTCATTGATTACTATATATACTTAAGTATATATAACCATTATAAGCTATAAAAGAAGTCTGGTCGCGTCGTATTGCAACTTAAAGAAAAAAACAAAAAGCCGCCCGATCTCTTTAACAATGACGTGTATTGTTTGTTCAAACATTAGTTTATTGGCAACATTTATATGAATATTATACATATATACATATATATGTATATATATATATATATATATATATAGGAAAAAGTAAATACCTAATTACAAACATAAAATTTTCAATATTTTTGTTAATACAAAACAACAGTACTCATTTGGACACGGCAACCTGCGGACACGGATATACGGTTGTCTTAACACGCGGTCACAATATTTCTGTTATAGTAGTGGAGAAGATGAAGAAGAGGTTACAATACCCGCCGAGAAGTTATGGGGCGTTGGCATTTAAATTGTTGTTGTTGTGTTGTTTCGGTTGGGCCCAATAGTAATACCATCGAAGTTCGGTTTTCACTTAAGTAACTTATATTGTGCGTCAGCGCTATGTTGATAAGAATTTTTTTTTTTGATTATCTTTCGCAATAATTATTTATGTAGGTAGAGATAAGATAACAGGTGAATTTCTGTTTTGATAAAATTTTACGTTTAGTATAGTTTTTTTTGTTTTTTTTTTGTTGTTTTCGAGTTGCAAGCGGGTGTTTTTAAACCGGAATTTTAATAAAAAAATAAGTGTAGGTGAACAAAAAAAATTGACTGTAATAATAACAAATATTTCTATAAAATTTACTACAAATTCAATAGAAATCTATCAAAATGTGACTCATATATTATGTTACATTTAAATGTGTGCATACATACAATATTTCCACTATTACCTGTGTGTTATTCATTTAATTTACCTGTACACGCTACGTATACACAATGGAGCCGATACCACCTATTGTGACGTCCGCAATATTGAGTAACCTGTTTTTTTTTCAGGCCGTGCCCAACACTCCATAGTTACAGACACAGTGTTTGGCTTGTATTGCCTTCTTCGACTTTTCGATTCACAACTTAGTGACTTTCGTCATTTGTTACAATTCAGTTCATTGTTTTCGTTTTGAAATTTAAATCTTTTTTTGTTTGTTTGTTTTTTAATTTTTTCTTAGTAATTTTTTTTTTTGTTTTTTTTCATTCTTTAAGTTTATCAGTAAATTTGAAGGTATCGATTTTCATGTGAAAAACTACGATTAGAATTTTTTTTTTTTTTTTGGTTTCTACTTAGTTTGTGAAATAAAAGAATCGATTAGTTTCGTATACCTGCACCTACATTAGTTTCGTGTAATTAATATTTTAGTTCAAACTATAGAAAGAAAAAAAAAACTATTTTTTAAAGAAAATGTTCGGAAACGTAAACTTTTCAATTGAATATAAAAACCCGTTTAATTGGTGAAAAACCATTTTAGAAAACGTTCCACATTTCACAATTTTCTGTTTCCATCCATCCAATAATAATAATTGCTTGAATGTTTACTTTTATGGTTTCTTCCAGCCATAGTGTATTTGAAAACAGAAGAAAAGAAAAAAAAAATGGCGGCAAGTCATTTATGGCGCAGCAGTAGCATTCAAATAAGAAATTTGAAAATAATCAACGTAAACAAACAGGATATAAAAGATCGGGCACGTCGACGAGGTTTTAGGAAAAGGAAAAAATTATTTTTTGATATGATTTATTGTTTGATGGTGGCATTTTGGTTGCCTATTGTGTCCGGACAAATATCAACACGAGATCCACGATTCTATTCGAGAGAAGGTGATTTCAATTATAAATGGCCAAATCCTGGTGATCCTGAGTATAGGTAAGTGATAAGTGGTATTTAATTTTTTTTTTAACAAACAAAAACTGTTTACACTTTAGGCATAGATAATCCAGCAAACATTTTGTTTGATGGAAATGATAAGTTTTTTTTTCTGGTTTTGTTTGATCAAATGTTTCTTGTTTGATTGGATATTTCATTGAAAATAAAGTCTCTGTCTATGTATAGACTTCACAATTACAAATATACCATCGTCTTTCTATTTACTGTACCTACATTTTCAGTTCACAGAAGACTTTAGATATTAGATAGAACGTGAGATGTAACTTCTGTACCTATTATAATTGCATTAAGAAAAACAAGACAACAAATTAACGTAATTAATTTTTAGTGGCAGCAAAGTTGTCGATCTGCTTGTATCAAAGACCTGTGTAGACGTTGTATTTATAATTTTCCTAAAAAACTGTTAATATTCGCCGCGTTGGCGGATAAGTTTAAGTCTTTGACACTATAGGTGACCTTGAGGAGGTGTTTTGGACTCTACTTTAAGCCAGCATGTCCAATATTTGATAAAGTAAACACATAAATGGATGAAAAATAGAAATAGGAACGGTTTTCGTTTGTAAAATTGTACACTCCGCGAAAAATATAGTACAAAATTACTATTTTCGTAGTTGATTTTAAAAAATAATTAAATTTACTATATTTTTACTACGTTCGATACACAACTTAAAACCACCCATATCCTTTACTTTAACCTCTTGAGGGACGAATTTTTAATTTTGGATTTTTTAATTTTTAATTTCTGTATTCTAAAAGGTATTGTAATGTTAAATAACGGTAATTTTGATTGCAAAAGTAAACGTAGACAAATTGGTGTCAATATCCCTGAAGAGCCATTGAGCATTGAAGGAGTTTGCTAATTTTCAATACTAAAATTTTTACCACAAATAAAATATATCTTTCAGTGGCGAAGCGTGGTTATTAGTGAATCAAAAATAAAAATTAGATTTTCTTAGGTAATTGTTATCTGAGTTCCTAAATAACTAAAAAAATATTAACAACAATTTTTAAAGTACATTATGACATATCTGCGTAAAGAAAATTAAAAAAAAATCAGAATTTTAATTATTTTTTTATAAATTTTAAATAGATTTTAGCTTAACTTGACAATTTATCAGACTGACTGACACATACTCAGCACTACTATCCATCAGCAAAATATTTGAGGACGCCATACCTAATTGTATTCCATAGACAGTAAAAATCAACTAAAATATTTCGATAAAAAAAATATTTATGTACTTGCGATAAATAAAATAAATTTTGTCAATTATTAAAAAAAAAATGGATGATTCAACATAGATTATACATTACTTATGACGCTATAAATTAGTAGGGGGATAATAAAAAGTTTAAAATGTGGGGTGCGGGGGTAT
>JANSTT010016699.1:0-20427 GCA_026745375.1 Platyura marginata | reverse complement strand
CGATCGAAATTGACGCGCGTCTAAGAAGCGCGTCAACCATTGTATTAGGTTTGCCATTTTGCCATATAAGGGAAATTTACGCTAGAAGCTGAGGCTGAGGCAGAAGCTGCATTGTATTTAACTCTTAACTCTTTATGGTTCTAGCGGCACTAATAAAAATTACCAAATTAACAATATACGCACCTCTAGAAGGACAATGACGTAAGTGAAGGAAAATTTGAAGCAAATTAGATCATTATCCAATTGAATGGAATGATCATTTTGAATAAAAATGAATTTTGCAGTTGCGTCGTTGTTCTTCTAGAGGTGCGATATGAATATTGTGCTCTTGTACCACCAACGACATCGTTAATTTCCATTTTTTGACTTAATCGATCGTTTTCGGAAACCAAACGACAAAAAGCGAATGACTTTTACACCTAATCGAGTTGTAACGACCGAAGAAATGTTATTAATGATTGTACATAACTGGAATTTGTATTTTGGTCGTACAACACGGAATGCGAAATGTGTCAGCTAAGCTCAAAATATTTATAATATTTCTTTTACTTTTTTAATATTTAGCATTGGGTATTAAACGCTAAACGTCACATTCCGTGAACCGTGCTCGCCATATTTATTGTTTATTGTTATTGATTTTGCGCCCGCGCCATTTCCTTATGATTAATAATTAATTAGGGTCTTCTAGTCGAAAAATTTTTAATATCATTTACAACGTTCATTTTTAAATTTGTAAATGTAAACGTTCGAATTAAACATCACTAATGACTTTTACTCAACTCAATATATTATCGGTACAAATTAACATTAATAATACTTTTCATTACACTTTATTTTATATTAAACAGACGCCACCTTTTCCCGACAGTTCTATCAATCGCCATTCTAATTCTTCTCTTATTCATTATACAATTCATTTCGGAGACGATGAACATTTTAGATTATAAAATAAGAGCCGCAGACCATCGTCGAGCCGTCAAACTGTCAAATTCTACGTTATAATTCACGATACAAAAGACTCACTCCTACATAAACAAACTCACAAACTCAAATGTGAAATGTGACGTTTACTCAATACACCTCCTCGATGCGCTCACGAAACGCGAAACCGCCGTAAACCCGTATGTCACGTTGCGCAACATACAACAATACAAATTTACAAATATTTTATTGAAAATTACGTGTACGGATAGATTAATTTCGTGACGGAATCCACAAATCTCGGCCAGAATAAAGTCCCAGATCTTTTGATCTCCCGATCGGATGATTCGATTCAATTGCAAACTGATCATAAAAATGATATATGAACGTAATAAATGTAAGCAGCTGCATAAATTACACAAACATAAAATAATTTGAATAAATCTCTTAACATTGGGGGGGGGGTCACTTACAGTAGTCAGCCAGTTTGTCGATTTTTTTTTTTTTTAGAACAATATAAAACGAATTGAAGACTTTCCATTCCAATAAATCAATTCAATCACTAAATTCGATATCAAAATAAAATCATGTGATACAATAAGATGGACGAATCTCTTTATAGATTATTACTTTGATGTTGTTGTTGTTGTTGTTGTTGTTGTTATTGTACGTAAAAAAATTGTAAACATTTCTGGACGATTTTAAGATTGTTGGATATTGTTGTGTGAGAGAAATATTCTATACTAGAAAATAGCACAAAAATATTAAATCCAAAGATAGTTTTTAAGTCACATTTTTATTTTTTTTAAGAAAAAATTATTGTGATTTATTGGATGGATAAACCTTTAGGACGTTTGGGTGTTTTTTTGTTTGTTGTTTGATTTTCAATTGTGTTTTAACTACACACACAAAAATACTCTGTTTAATTGAACCATCTCCATATTTTTCTATATAGTATTTTTAGACTTTTCTTTAATGTTCTTTTTAAATTCATTTGTTTTACGTGATTTCTGGTTTCTTTATATGACTTTTCTATAGATTGTTCTTGGCACAGTTCATAATGTTGTTTAAATCTTTGTCATGTTTCACTATTTTTCGTTTCTTCTTTGTTTTTTTTTTGTTTTTTTTTTTTATATTTAATATTTACACTTTCAATTAATTTTTTAGTCTTTTTTTTCCATCATAATTATATATATAAAAAAGAAATTGCATTTTATTATTATTATTATTATTAATATTATTATATTAGTAAATATATATGAAGATTGCTTTTAAAACTTTAGTTAATGCAAAAACAAACAAAATTAGCGACCAAATAAAAGATACATTTTTAGACTAGACTAGACAATTGATTGATGAATTTATGATAAATATTAATGAAATTCTGTTTGGCTCAATTCAGTATTCTGTTAGGTTTACGGGTAATTGTGTTACAATGGAAATAATTTATTTTATGAAAAAAACAGTTTTTCGCATTTTTTAGGTGTACCCCACGGCAGCCATTTGGAACAATTGATTTTTGTTTTACTTGTGAGCGACTTTTAAATGTTCTTGATTAGATTCAGAAAACAGGAACCTGTATGGATATGGATTGATTAGATTTATTATTAGATTGGATAAGTTTTATAAATCCTAGACGTTTTCATTTTTAATTATCGACTGTTCAGCTTAAGATAATGTTGCCTCAATTTCTCAGTTAATGTTTAAAAATAGTATTTGGTCTAGTTTAGGGGATGAATTACGTATCGAAAGCAAAAACCTTACCATCGCTTTTGAAAGTACAGACATTGATATCGCTTATTGCGTGAAGTGGAGTTCACAATATTATGTAAAATACATGTTTTAATATTTAAAAAACCCAAATTGGGTCGCGACCCCTCATTTGGGAACCGTTGGTCTAAGAGGCCTTGATCAATAAATTTAAATTGAAACAAACAAGTAAATTAGAAATTTAACGTACATTTTATTGGATTACTGCCAAAAAAATCCTTTCGACGGTTCCACTGACTTAAAAAATGCTTGACGTTACTTCTTTCGAAATTTTTGATACGTAATTTATAGTGGGCAATGGATACTTGAAAATTAGCCGTTTTTAAACGTTTTCACTTTCGTTACTTAATTCATGCTAAAACCCCAGGTCCTGATAATTCACGAACCATCCTCTTATGTGTAGTAACACGTTAAAAATGGTAATGACTTTTTCCAACGTGACTTCTTAAAAGAAGCACAGACTCTTTTAATAAAATATCTGAATCATTCGATTGTGAGTTTGCACTTAAGTGCTGCGCTTGTAGATAATACAACACAGACAGTTAAATATTAGGTATTTTATTGGAGTCTTCCATTATCGAGAAACTCCATAAATAATTTAGTTAGAAGAAGAAAATACGAATTGTCCACTTGTGAATACTTGAATTGTTCCTTGATCTACTCGGTTCAATGGTTTTCCTATAAAAAAACTAAAATTGGATTGGATGTCTGAATAAGATTTCAGAATTAAACTAGTTCCTTCTCATTTCATATTGATATTAGCATAACGTCAACGTCGGTGTGAATGCATTATTGCGTAACTACAAAAAAAAAATCAAAATTTGTGTTTTTTTTTATTATTTGGGTAGGTATTCCTGTCTCCCACAATTTGGCTATCGAAGCAAATTCAAAGAATTTTACTGAATATCAGAAAAATTTGATTTTGCTCATTCATATATTGAGACGTATTTACTCCTGTAAAATTAGCAAAAGTGTAGTTACGCACTAATGCATTGACACTGACGATAACCTGAATCTGGCTAGACTGTTTCGTTTGTCGTCCGTTCGGTATTTCAAAAAAGAAAAAAAACCCACAATTTTACCGTAATTCCTCAATTACAACAAAAAAGAACTGAGCCAAACAAAAAATAGCAATTAGTAGCATTTTAAGGTTTTTTTTTCAACATTTTACCCTTAAATCTGTGTGTAGTATATAAATGTGCGTTATTAAAAATGTGTTTATTCATTTAATCACAAAATTAATTAAATTTAACCTTTTTCTCTCTCTCTCTCTCTCTCTCTTTCTTTCTTTTTTCTCTCTTCAAGCGAGATAAATAGAATGTAAAATTAGTTAATGAATTGTCCCCGCCAGATAGAATGGGGGAATAATGCGCCTACCATATTTTTTTTTTAATCATTATTCGATATGAAAATAAATAATAAAATACAAAACACTCAAGGAGGAATGTACGTACATTGTACAATTATATATATATATATGTATGTATATCCGATAAGTTTAATATTAAATATTGAAAATAGTAAAATAGTAAATCGCCAAAATAATAACGTTAATATATATACTATGTATATGTAGTATGTACTTACATGATTTAATTTAAATATTGTTTATCCAATTAAAACTATTACCACGTTTTTTTTTCTGTCTCTTAACATATTCTACTATAATATATTAGAATTAGATAGAGACAACAGTAAATCATAAAATTTAAATTAAAAAAAACAAAAAAATCGTAAAAATAATACTAAGCAATGTAAAATGAATGTATGCTAAACTTATCATTACTATCAGGGTTAAAAATATAAATAACAAATAAATTTCGATGTCAACGTTTTGTTTCAAGAGAATTGCCATTTTGTTTCTTGCCATTATTGATTTATTTTTTTTTAATTATAGAATTTTTTTATTTTTTTTTTTTTTTTTTTGGTGTGTTTGGTATTACACACGATATGCTTTTCTTTCATCGAATTATTGTAACATCATTATTGCATTTCATTCTTGTTTATTTTGTTGTTATGTTGTTGTTGTTTTTTTGTTTTTTTTGTTTTTGTTAATATCGCCACTTTTGATTGATTCTTTTGGAAATGTTCCCACCACTGTCAAATGACTGATGAGAACATTTATGAAACAATCACTTACGCCCTATGCCGACTGTATTTATCGATTCGCCACGGCTTTTTGACCGAACCAATGTCGATTCTAGAATGATTGAAATAAATTTCGTCCAATACAGTTGCGGAAATATAATTTAAACGAAATTTATCTATGGTATATTCAAATATTACCTTTTGCTAATTTTTCGGCTTTGTATGCTCTCATTGCACGACCTCGTTTGTCTTGAATTAATTTATCGGCCCGAACAAAGATGCCATACTTTGGTTTGCATGTGAAATAGTGTATTCCCTGAACGGTACCATCATTTTTGCCGGTCGGTGTATCAAGTTCAACGCCAACCCATGTTCCGCCCTAAAATCATTGAAATAAACTCTATCTACGTAATATGGCTAGAATTTTCTATATTAGGCCACTGAATCTAAACTAATAAATGGGAAAACCTCCTCCTTACTGGGGAATGTACTTTTAAAATATTTGCGAGATATCTACACCCAAAAATGTGATAAAATAGAAAGGTTAGGTTAGGTTAGGTTAGGTTAGGAGGGATCTTTTACTAGATGTGAAAAATCGGATAACCTTATATCGGATAACCACAATAAGCAATAAGCAATAGCATCTCAAAAGATATCCGTTCTTTCGTAAGGAGCAGGTGGCATTTCGATCAAGATCTTGTATCGGTCGTATAATCGACTCCAAAGTTGATGGATTGTTTTTCATATTGGAACTAAAATAGTAATGTGATCTGCTAAATCTAGGAAATCCTAAACGAGCGTAGAATGTCAAGTAATTTTGTGAACACTTTACAAATCTCTTGTCGGCGGGATTTTGGTCATTGATGTCATCTTAGGTTAGGTTAGGCTGGTGGTGGTTATATTTTATGCAATCCAGCATAGACCATTTTTGGGTCCATAGCTATTCCACATTTCTGTATTTCTGTTATATTTATCTCAATTGATAGGACGACCACTTCTTTGTGTGGAAAAATGCAGCACTTGAGATGTTCTTCTACGGAAACCCTACAAATGCTCACCATTTCACTGGCACTGGTATTCTGAGATAATAAAAAACCAGCCTCAGACTTAAATCAACACACTGGCAAAATATTTCATGTTTCACCCTAGTCAGACTTGAACACCAGGGACTACTCGCTTCAAAGGTAATCACTGAATCTACTCCCTACTCCTACCACCAGTGAATAAATATTCGGTACATACCTGAAAATGTGTTGGTCCCAAAAAACTGACAACTCCACTGGTATTGTATGGTCGTATAAGTACAGACTCACCGACAACCACCCATTCCGGAATTGGTCCATCGTGACTTTCCAGTCGTTCAGTTGAATCAATGTCACTGCCCAAATTGTTCATTTGCGAATCGAGTTTTTCAATTGATTTATTAAGAACAGATTTAGCCAATGGAAATGAAGCTCTATGGTTTAGCTGTGGCTTTGTTGACGACGACGACGATGACGATGTGGACGTCTTTTTCCGACGTACTACCTTTCCGGCAGGTAATTGTGTTTTCACAATACCACATCCTTCGTTTATTATTGCATCGTATTCATTGGATTCTTTTGTATTGCACTCATCCAAATTGAAATTGGTGATTTGATTGTCTGTAATCTTTGAACTTAGAATAACATTTTTATTTTCATCATTTTGAGCAAGGACATTATTATCATCTGATTCCGGTTTTGTTTCACTAAAACCATCATCATCGGATGATGTTCGGTCTTTTTCTTGTTGATCAACGTTTTCGTTTGTTTCGGTTAAATCTTGTAGTGGATGCTCTTTTGTCGGCGTCAATGGTTTTCGAATCGTTGTTGTAAGACGATCTTCGGGTGTTTTATCAATTTGTGCCATATCTTTAAGGAATGGATTAAATCTTTTTTGACTGCCAGGTGTATATGGTGTGGTGGTGGAATTATCTAATTTTAAATGATGGTGCTCTTTTGTATGTTGGCTAGATTTGTTTGGCGGTGAAACAGAAGTTGATCGATCAAAGTCTAAAAAGACAAGAAAATCAGAATATGAGAAAATTTTGGATCAAATATTTTTTTTTCCATTTACCTGGTGTCTCATCAACACTGATCGAACGAAGAGACAGTGTATCGTCATTCGTTAGATTACTACATGATACAGCCTGTAAATCAAAATGTATCTCGTCGTTTAAATTGTCTATTCCTGGCAATTTTATTAATTAATTTACCTGTGATCCATAGCCACTAGATGCCGATGAACTCATACTGGGTGTACCAACAACATGTTTTAGTGCAGTGTTCGTATTCGATGTATACGATAACATATTTGTGTGTGTATTGCCAATTTCGGTTAGAGAGCCCATCGTTTTCGATGATGACAATCTGGTTTTTTGTTTATATTTTTGGGCTGTTTTTTCCTCATATGATTCGTATTCATTGTATTCGGGATCACTGTAACTATCTTCTGGTTCTTCGGCTAGTGTACGTTGACCGTGTGGTTCTTCATGTAGTGTTGTCATTCGTAATCCAAGTTTACTATTAGCTGGCGAGGCTGTGTTGATTGGAAAGATTATTTTAAATGTTTTTTTTTGTTTTTTTTTTCATTTTGGTAAGATTGATCTAATTAGAGTTAGAATTGGCCCCAAAAAAAGTAAAATAAAAAATAGTTTACAAAATAATATTTAGAGTTGAGAGGATTCTTGGAATGAATTAGTATTTCGGAAATCTGAGGTGAATGAACACAAGTGGTGAAATAAATTTCAAATCTTACTGTAACTACGTATATAATCTACCCATAAATGTGCTGCCAACAAATAGACCACGAACAAATGCAATGAAATGACAATTCGCCTATCTACGATGGACTAGTTCATTAGGGCAGATATGCCGGCGCACAGTCGATAAATACAGCAAAATATATCAACTGTATGGTGGACACTACACAAAATTCGTCTCATCAAAATCAGTAGACACAGGAAGTGGTTGAGTCAAGTGTAATCGAATCGAATAGATCGAGTACGTAAAACTAACAAACTACTACGATTAACAAAGACAAACTATGTAGGATTAATGAGACGTGTTGGACGACCCAGACCATAATGAAAAGATGATAACATCTGACAACAAGGGATCTCTGAATACGATTCAACTTACAAATTAGCAGTCTATGGCGGATAATAGATCTCGTTGGAGAAATATATGGTGGAAGACAGATAATCGGATAGAAAAGTAGGACGATTTACCAGACTTTTTTATAATACGTGATAAAAGTTTATTTTACCTGTGAGAAAGAAATGGGAATAAATAAGACTATACGGTGGTTATGTTGATTTTTCTGACAATGTCTTACTAAAATTTCCTTAAAAATCAAACTTTGTTAGAATCAGAACTAAAGTGAATAATTCAGAAATTAAGTTCAATTTCCAAGATACAATGAAGATTTAATTTTATTTTTTTAAAAATTGTAAATCAGAAGGAATGGTAATATCATTAAGCATCAGATCAGGAGGAGAATGTTAAAAACCTGTTATTAGCATATCTATCTTTAGTCTGTCTAACAGGTCCAATATTACTTCACCATTACACATAAAATAAGAAACAAAATAAAAATCTCAGACTCCATTTTCAAAATGGCAGTAAATCAAAAAAAAACCAAAATGAACATTCTTAGTACCTCTACTTAATTATTTAAAAAAACAAAATGAATTCACATACGTTTGGTAGTTGGTTGCTGCAATCTCAATGAATTCAAATTCAAATTGAGATTCAGGAAGGTTGGTCGAGCTGCATTCCACAAATGAATTATGAATTATATATTAGATGGGGATTGGTATGATTTCGATTTTGTTTTTAACTAACATTAAAAATATAAATATATATATATACGTATATGTATATATATATATCTATATCGTTTACCTACATAAATATATACGTTACGTGTCTAATTAATAATACTTACTAGAATTACAGTAATTTGTTTGTCATATAAAAATTGTTTCAACACACAAACTGTGGGTCATTTTTAATTTTATTAATTAAAATTGACAATCAAAACACCATGACAATAATCTAGAGATAACTTTAGCTTTAGATTTAGAGGATTATTATAGTATTAACTGACGGGGTTCGACAGTGTTTCTTTAATGAAAAAAAAATATTTTCTTTTACATGGAGTGATTAATTTGGCTCAAAAGAAATTACACTTTGAAATCAGGTCCTTAAGACCGATCGTTCAATACAACTCATTTTCGCCCGAATTGCGTTCGCCGGAAATGTGACGTCGAAATACAGATATGTTGGTATTCGTCCAATGAATGCATTTTCGTCAAAATTACATTTGTTATTTTAAAATATTCACTTTTATTTCACAAAAAAACTAAAATAACATTTTAAGCCGTAAAAAAAACAAGACCAATTCGTCTGAATAATTGTTTCAAAATTCGCACGAAATTCGAACGAAAAATCCTATCAAAAAATGGGATCGTTCGTAGTTGTAATGGAAACGCACGAAAATGCACAAATTGTATCGCATACAGAGTGGATGACATTCAATGCATTTCAGTGTATACGGATCGTTCGCATGTAAACGTCACATTTCGGATGAACATGCGTACACTAAACGATCGACCTTAAGACACAATGATACACAACTCACCACGACAAATTTAAAAAATTGACAAAAATGGTCGTCTGTATTAACAACAACAAAAAGTCGTTCGCCATTTTCATAAATTTCAGTGTGCCCGGATCGTTCGCATGTAAACGTCATATTTCGGATGAAAATGCGTGCACTGAACGATCGACCTTAAGACAAAATGATACACAACTCACCACGAAAAATTTAAAAATTGCCAAAAATGGTCGTCTGTATTAACAACAACAACAACAAAAAGTCGTCTGCCATTTTCAACTTGTTTGCCATTTTCTTGTATAAAAGAGACACAAAAATTTTGAATTTCTTATCATTAAAAAGCTACAGGATTCTCTGTGTCGACAATATTTCTAGCAAACAAGTCAGTTAAGTTAAATTAAAAACGCCACAAGTTTGTGTTTACTGATAATTAATTAATATAGTTGTATAGTTATTTCAACGACGATTAAAAATTGAAAATAAAAAATAACTCAACATACAATATGACACACATGAATACCAAACAACAATTATTAATATTTTGAAGTAAAAAAAAAAAAACATAAAACCATGCAAACAACAAATTGGATAAAAATCATTTACTGAAAACGGTCAAAAAAATTAAGTCAAGCCTCTATTTATATAGAATCGTTCTTTGTATTACATAATTATAACCAACAACATAATTTTGTAATAGTTAAAGGAAATATTTAACGAAAGCTTTAACTTATTAGTATGTGTGCAGTTGTGTTTTTGAACTTATTATTTCCAATTGTGAAGAAGAATATTTCCGGTTTTGAGATTTGTAAGGCCGGTTTTTGAAGATGCCTCCGTGGGGTAGTGGACGATATCGCCGAACCGTACTTATCACTTCAATTTTATTTACCCACTAGTCGGTCAAAAGATGTGCGGTCGTCTCTCGTCTCCGGCGGTCCGGTCGCAAGACCTGGCCGTTACAGATTAGTCGAAAATATCTGGGACTGTACTGTACTACATCAAAACAAAAAGAGCCAATATAATTGTGAGGTAGGTTCATCAAAGCAACAATCGCGGCGTTGTAATAGTTTTTTGGCGTTCACCAAATTGGTTATTAGGTTCGGTTGTTTTTTACCCTCGATGTATTGATGATCGTTCATTGAGTTCATAATGCCGTTAACACAACACCAGACATTTTCTGACATCGGTCTGGATAGTGTGATTATGCGACGTTAAAACCATAAAACTGTCATAGTTTAAACAGGTTCAGCTAGAGCTGTTGCGTCTCTCGCGGTTGATCGAGCGAATTTTTAACTTTTATTTAGAGAAACGCAATTAAATGGAAACAAATGTTATTATAACAACAACAAAACTAAATTGACCACAGCAAAATTAAAATTTTTATTAAACAAGAGATGAATTGTCGAGACTTGCTCGCTCAATTTGTGTCGTTCTTTTTCCGTTTTTTTCTCTTAGCTCAATACTCCTCTCTGGCTTACCGAACTCTGGTGGTTTTTTATGTTTTACCACCACCGAAGGAAAGAGCAAATTCCGCCATGCAAAGCCACCGCAATGTATGGCCGGTTAGCAATTCATTGCTCTCGCTAATCGTTCATTGTGGGGTTTTAGCACCAGTAGTACTCCTCGGTGGTGTAGGTAATAATTAATTATTGACCCCTTCCAGGGGTTTCCTAACTTTCGTCAGCGATCCAATATCCACAATTCCTTTCTTCTCAATTAACATTAATTTTAGACCATTAATCGAAAATTGGACCACTTCAAAAAATATATTGCCAAATCAAATGAGTCACCGATTTTTTAAGAGTAAATTCGACAAGTAATAGAACCTAAAAAAAAAGGAGGACATGACGATTTTGAATAATAAGTTCACAAACAGGAAAAAAAAACGAAAATATCGTTTAACTATTACAATGAATTGTTAAAAAAAAACTTCGATACACAATAATCTTGGCATATTTAAACAGGATACAATAATTGTAATCTTTTTTTTTTTTTTTTTCTTTAAATAAAAATTTGTTTGCATTTTTTTTTATTTTACCTGACAATATAGAGCCTTGACAACGAATGCAAACACAACGAAGTTGAGATGATGAGAAGGTGGCATAGATAATAAAAAAGATAAATAATTTGATTATATAAAAATATTCATAAAAAAAACAGAAAAGAGAAAAAAAGAAAAACAAAATAAATGGAATTATGTTTTAACACAAAAGCGAAGCCTGAAAAAAAAATATTGGGGGAGAAAATGCAGTATTTCCGAAAATATTGTACAAAAATGTAAGCTAAAAGAAAATTTTTTAATTTTTTTTTTTAAGGAACCAGCGACGATTTATTTTTTCATTCTTTTATTTAATTATGCATCATTTATGACGTCATGTTTTTTTAATTTTTTATTATTATTAAATGATTGATAATGATTTTTATTGATGGTATTGGTTAAAGTGATTTTATGTTTAATAAACAATTTTAAACACTGGTCCTTCGAGTCGAATTAGTGTTGCATCTAACAAGTGAAATGTTTGTTTTCTGTATGTGATTGGGGTAAAGTGTTTTGTTTGCATATGCATTGATATTAGTATCAATTTGAATTAATGACTTTACTTTAAAAACATCAGACAACAAACACTATTCATTTATAGTAGGTGTCTATACCTAAAAAAATAAAAGCTCGAGCCAATATTATAAAAAATGTGTAAAAATATCTTAAAATCCAGTTACGTAATTCATTTTCATTTCATAGCGATTTAGTGAATGAAAAATTGGAAGCAGACACTTTTACTTTTGAAAATAAAAAATTTATACAAAACGATGTGAAAAGCTAGCTTTGCACAAGCTAAGCTGGATAAATACGACTTGCCACAAATTTGTAATTTTATTATATAGAAAAAAAATCAAATAAAACTTCTTATAGTAAAAGTTAAAAAAAAAAACAAAACAAAAATGGAAAATATACATACCAATACCAAATTGTTTTCCAGAACTACCCAATGGATCTTCATTAGATCCTTTTCCAGCAAAACTATGGCGTGTTCGAACGTTAAACTCTCGATTTTGTTGACCTAAAAATAAATCCGTTATTCTATTCAATAGGAAAATTATTGGTATTTTTATAAAAGCTAGAACATGCAAAAAAAATAATTTGGAGTATTAAAAGATCACGACTCATTGGGCAGTAGCTTTTAAGTAATTAATTTTCACTCTCATACTTCCATGGAATCTCGTGCGAACTATTAATCAAATGGTGTAAATAGTCAAACAAATTTTTTTTTAAAAAAAAGGTAACCTACACCCCCTCCCCCTTTCAACATTTTTCTAGCTTAGAATTAAATATATTTCTAAACATGTCCAAGACCGAACAAAAAAAAGTGTTGATCAACCTCATTACTGGAGGCTATCCCAATTTATTATTTGGTCCTTTCAATTGAAACAAATTTACAAAACAAATTGAACCGAAGTCCCGATCCCGATTTTTCTCAATAATAAATTAATGATACGAGAAGAATGGAATAAAATTCAACAATTCCTACTTACTTTGTGAATTCATAAACAGATCTCGATGATTTGATTGACTTAAAAATGATCTGGTTAAACCGAAATCGGTATTATTTAAATCAGCAAATGATTCGGATCTGCCAATATTAATGAGCGATTCCATAGATGCATCAAATCTCATAATCTGAAATTAGAGAAATTTTCGTTTAGGTTTTGTGTTGGTTTTTTCTCTCTCTCTCTCTTAACAATGACAAAAAATCTACCAAAGAAAAAAAAAACCAAAAATACACCGAAATTAAATATCAACAAAATTATTTATAAATATATTAAAGCAACTAGCGATTACAGTGCTAGCATACTTACACCTCCATTGTTAGTAGTATCTCTAACAGCCTGTGTTATGATAGCGGACAAACAAAATACACATACGTGAGAGATTGTGTGTTACACAAAAAGAAAAAAAAAACTTTTATTTACAAAAAAACAATCAAATATATGGTTAGTGAAATAGATGATTTTCCAAAAGCTATTTATGTCAACTAAATTCAATCTGGTTGTACAAACCTGAGAGAAGTTTGGTACGCTAACAGTTTTGCGCATCGACAACGGTTGTCCGTGCGTTTGTTCCAACTCTTTTATTGCCACACTTTGTCGCAGACGGTCCAACGTCAGTATACTTTCAACGGCCGATACGCCACGCGTGTATTTCTCTGTAAAAGTCGGTACGTGTTGATAATTTCATCAAAATATCATCAAGAGTGTTTCTAAACGAACCAATATATGTTTCACCATCAATTGCCGAACAATCATCACCGCTTGCCGCCAATTGTGCTAAAGATTCTCGATCCTCCAGTTCTTCGGATGCCTTTGGTATATTTGAGACCACTTCGTATGTAACACCGGACTGTGTTATAATGTCTTCGCCACGACCGAGCCATTTCGATTTTCGAAGACGTTCCGTAATACTTTGCCGTTTAAATATGTTTAATCCGACTCTCTTTCGTAATACCAGATCCATTGGAGCGGGATGTGAAAGACGTACAGTGGTTTTAAGGATTAGGTAAACACGTTCGTTAGCTAAATTGGGAAATTAAAAAAAAAAAAAATTCTTTTTTAAATGAAAATCTAAAATCAATGATTTTAAATTACCCTCTGTGACTCGATTGAGCGCTTGACTATCATGAATTGATGAATCCCAACTAGCGATGGCACAAACATCTTTGTCTAAATGTTGTAGAATTTGTAGCGTATAAAATTTATTTCCATGCTCCTTTGGCAAAATAGAATTTATTCCGGCTAACGAAACTTCCTCAACCGAATTTTGTGCTGATAGATCATCAGCTGCAAATTAAAATAATCCTGTAATTCCAACCATATTAAAGTTCAACATTGTATCTTGGTTACCGTTTAAATCTAAAAATAAAACAGGAACATGTGGTTCCATGCCAGCCGGTGGATCCCACGAGGCCGGTGCACCTGGTATTCCAGAACCAGGTGCTGGTACCAATACCGCATTACGTTCTTCCGTTAACGACACCCACTGATGGACTAGACTTAATTCACGTTCTCGTTCCTCTTCCGTTTTATCTTCTTTGTTTATCAATTTTTGTATCTGTTGATCCAAATACTTTCGCCGTCGTCCCAATGCTTCGCTCCATTTTTCACGCAACACCGTCAAGTCTTCTTCTTGATACGAATCCATTGGTTTCTGTAATCTTGAACGTACCGTTACACTACCAACCGCTACACTAATAATTGACTGACATATAATGGGCAGTGTTCCCGAATTCTGAACCGGTTTAACGCGAACTTGTATTCGCCTTTGTTGTCCTTGTCTTAATTGATATACACCGCCCGTTAGTACTTCGGTACGATTTGTTACTTCAACCGGTGAATAATCTCCGTTATCATTTAGTTCATGTATCTCAACCCATAGCTCAATTTTACGTGATAATTCAGCCCATCGATCGACCAATGAACGTGCTTTAGCTTGTTGCTGTTCAACTTCCCATCCTTTTGAACGTGAAAAGCCCGCTGACCGATGTCCCCAAACTTCAATCGATAATGCACCCTCAGCACAATGTTCTATAAATTCCTCATTAATCGAAACGGTATAGTCTTGGGTATGTTCAAAATTAAATGTCATATTTTGGTCATGAGTGGGCAATTCGGAGTTTATAACAGGAACAACGGTTTCTTGGTGTCCCCAAAATGTATACTGACAAAATACAAAGTTTGACAGTGACAATGGTAGACCAGTGGCTAGTTTTAAGCTGACACGACAAGTTATCTAAAAAAGTAAAAACATAAGCCAAAAGCTCAGTCAATTATAAAATTGAAAAAATTAATTTATTTGTAATCGTTGCTACCTGGCTGTTCATTGGGTCATTTGTAAAATCATCATCTCGACTATCGGTTGAACTATCCGATGCCGCTTCACACATTCTATCCTGCGGTAATTGTCCAGCTATTTTACATATTTCAACTTGAAGTCTACCAGCGACTTCACCTTGTTGACTTATTATCGGTGTATGATAGTCCAATTTAACATCGTGAAATAGAACCTCGAGAAATATGTTCGCAACGCCAATGAGATTGTGATTTTCCTGAGATTCATAAAATGGATCCAATGCTTTTGTTCGTCCATCATCCTACAATAAATTTGTTTAGTATAAACGGGAAGAAATCATCTTCAAATCATATCTGTGAGTGAAATACGAAATGAAAATGATGTTTGTTAGTACCTCGTCATCGTCATCATCAATTTCTGGTTCCACGATAGGCTTAATAAATTATATTTTGTGTTATGATGTTAGGTTGCTTTACTGAATGTAAATATTTTTGTGATAGATTTGAATTAATAATTTACTTACCAATCCGGCCATATATCGTTCTTTGTATTCCTGATACATTTCTCTCATGTCAATTAGTTTGTTTTCCAATTTTTCCATACTCCAAATTTGACTGCCGGAATTTACGCGACGTACTAATATGGCTGGTTCACTGACAAAAGCACCTCTCTGGAAAGTAAGGAGAAAAAAATTCTTGTCATGAATGTGGAACGCTTAAAAAATTTCGGACGGCAATGGCAATTTATCTCACGGACAATTTATCGCAGTAAGATTTCTGATCAATTTCAGCCGCTCAAAAAACAATTTATCTCAGAACAATTTCATTATTTTTAGAGAAATTAATTTAGCTATATTGCTTTGGCATGCTCAGGATATTAGGGCACCCTTTTGCTAGCAATCTATTGATCTTCTTCTTATTTTTTTTCCAGGGTTCTACAGGCTGAAGTGGCCATTCCAGTTTCCTTGCCAGTCTTCTCTATCACTTCTTTTATTTCTGCAGATTTCCATCCATTTTTTTCGTGATTTTCCTGCTTTCCTTTTACCCTCAGTTTTGTCCATAAATGATTTTTTTGGTATTTCCCTTTCATTCATCCGTTTCTTTGCCGCACCGCCACCCCCCATTGTAGTGCTTGAGCTTTACGAAAATTAACACTCTTTGATCGCCATATAACACGCAATTCATGGCTGTATGCCCCAAATACCATTTTGCTTAACGGCTCCAAACCTAATGATCTACATGAATCTGAATAGCCCCCCCTCCACACTTTTAGATATCGTCACCGAAATCACAAAAGTGAATTGTTTTCTTTTAAAATGTTCCAATTTAAAGTTTTTATGGGAATATATATTTTAATGTACATTAAATTCATTCCTCCAGGGTAAGTTAAGTAAAATATATAGAAAATCAATGACCCCCAAAATGACCTATATTAAAAGACATCGAAACTTTACAATAAGAGAGGAAAAAAAAAACAAACAAGAACTCACCCTTCTATTTGGACTTAAATTTGCAGGCGGTATTTGTAGGGTAACACTAAATTTTGTTTGTTTCTCCATTTCTTCAGCAAGAAAATTCGCTTCTTGCACAGAACCATTTGCTCGCATAATGTCTGCTTTTAATTGTCCTAAAGAACGTTTAAACATTTCATCTCGTTCCTATAATAAAAAAAAAAATAAAAATAAAAAATCAGAACAATACAAAACATAAAGCAAAATATATTCAAAGTAAAATTGGGATAAAATACTTGTGCCCATTTCTCTACCCTCATTTGAGAGGTGGGTGTATTTGGTGTGATTTTTCCTAATCTCAATGGATCATATGGTGCATATGGTGCATATGGTGTTGTTGGCGATAGGATATTTCGAAGTTGCTGAAATTGTCGCTCGTATTCCTTCAAAAGAAAAAAAAAATGTATTAAGGTCATACAATCAAAATACCCTTCCGAATAAATGAGGCTAACTAACTTGTCTTTGTTTTTCCAATGCAACCTGTTTATCTTCTTCATGCTGTTTCTCCAGTCTATCGATAGCCGATTGAATTGGATCATTTATTAATTCGTTTTGCATAAGTTCTTCTTTGGCAAATTCATAGTCAATTGGTTGGGCAGGCGTTTGTGGTTCAGATGTTATATTTAAACCAGCCGCCGCACTTTTCGGACAATTTACTCGAAAAAAATGATGATTTCCCCATACGATACGGGCACCATGATGAAGTGGTGTTTTTTCCGTAACAGCCGAACCATTAATGAAACATCGAGCATTATTTATGGACTCCATAAATAGACCTCCATCTTCAATTGTTATAATGCAATGTTCATCTTGTATGCCCAATCCAGACAATTGAATGTCTGGCTGTTGACTCATTATACTTCTTCCACCAACCAATGTTCGTTCCTGTGTCATTTATTTTTGTTATTATTTTATTTGCTTAACGACGATTAAACGACGAAAACGTTACCTTCAAATAGTAAACAAGAAGCTCATTGAGGGACGGATCCGCATTTAAATTGACTAAATAATATTTGTTCTTTTCCACTTTAATTCCGCTAGCTTGTACACTGATTCCCATTTTTTCTAAAGCCTGTTGTCGTTCATTTTGTATTCGTTCAGTTTTGACTAATTTCTCTTCCCATGTTTGTGATATTTGCTTCATAAGGTTTTCGCTTTCTGTCAGTTTGTCATGTATATCAACTCGCTGGGTGTCGCCAACCGGGGAGCCCTGAAAAATTTAAATTAATCTATAAAAGTTTGCTGTCGGCAGAGAAAATCTGACGGTTCTATTCTCTATCGTGTAAAATTCTCAAGCAGAAACCCATACGGTATTTTTCAAAAATATTAGAAGTGACAATTCGAGCATGAGGCGTGAAGCTATCCTCCTGCACCACTACTACGTCGATTTAATAAAAGTCTATAGAAATACTTACATTTACACTGACAGTTGCATATTTTAACATTTCTCTAAGGGCCTCCACTTCCATTCTCAATTCTCGAATAATTCGAGCATTTGGATCCTCATTGACAACAGCATGATTAACAATTCTCTTAGCTCTATCGGCATATCTGAAGTAATCAAAATGTAATTTTGTTATTTGTGTTCATTCAAATGGCCGATTTTTAAAAAGTACCTCAATGTCGATAAGGTTTCTTCGAAATTATCCTCAGCTGGTGATATTGTTGCAACCATAACAGTCTTTGAATTTCCACCTAAATTATCTTTTAGCAGCCAAGTCAATACCGAATCACGATAAGGAACGAATTTATCATTTCGATTTTTACCACTAGACTGATCAGCAAGTTTCGATATAACTATTCCTAATGTTGTTAATGATCTAAGGATATCGACGAGAAAAAAAAAACGATTATTGAACGATACAATTTTTAAACGAACAACAACAAGAACCCACTTATTTATATTTGAACCTTCTTTTAATCGATCACCAACGGCACCAGTCTTAACAGCACGTTCACTTCCCGCCAAATCAACCAATGACATTCTCGATGCTTTTTCACCGGTCACACCAGACCGTTGATCGGTTATTGTTTGTGTTAACACAACCGAAAAAACCGCATGCGATCTTGACGATTCAGCATTCATATTAGTTGCCGCCACTGTTCTCGATTTATTACCTTCGGTCATTAGATTGTCAATATCTTGAAATGATGAGACGGCCAATTGTGATAAACCATCAACGTATGGACCGAGGACATTGTGCTCTCTGACTTTTAATGATTGTTTATTTGGTTTTGGATCAAGAAGATCATGTACTTTTTCATTGTATATTTCCATATAGGATACTTCCACTTTATAGGATAGATCGACTGTTTGTTTTTGTGCAATTGAATAGAAAAGTAGATCACATAGTCGTGGAATGATACCTTTGTTATCTTGTGAGCCCATCATTGTGTATGATTTGCCGGATCCTAAAATTTTTAATTTTAATAATTTGTCCATAAATTTTCGTCCAGTGATTGAATTAATATCAGATTGGCAAAGGATCTTGGATAGTAAACGGATAAAAGTCCTACCGGACATAATTTCCCTTTATTATTATTGAATGAAAGAACAACATCTACAACTTAAGTTATGCTTTTAAATAATCGGCTAGTTAGAAATCTTCCTGTAGGAGCCACTAAATATCGGAATGGTTTTAATTGGCGCCTATCATTATCTTAGAAATTGTTCTGGCAGAGATTATCACTATTAATATAGATTTAGACCACCCAGAGAGACAAAAGACGCTAGGAAGCCTTTTTACGAACTTGTCGAAAATCCGTGACGCACATTGGTCAATCATCTTAAGGTTAATTAATCTCCTGGAATGGTAGCCAAGGACTAAGTCACTACGCGAGAGATATCTAATGGGCCTATTGTAGGCCTAGGGAGTTTCGGGCGCCCACCCTCTATCTATACTACACTAACTAACTAGCCCACCCATTTCTTTCTCACACTCGATATTATCTTTACCTCGGCTTACATTTTTTTTTACTTACTTAGAGACATTTCTTTTCATTTTAACTAAAATATATTTCGATTTATCAGAAAATGTCGACAGACGATTTCAGTCATTTTATCATAACCAATTTTTGTACAGCAAAAAGAAAAAAAATAGGAAAAAGAAAACTCACAATTCCCTAATGACTCGAATTTATATTTGAAGAGTCTCATTTAATTGTCAACATCAACAATATCTGTCAGCAACAGTATAAACAAACCTTATTAATCCAAAAATCTCATTAAAGTCGTATTATTAATACTCTTTAAGCACTTTTGGATTATATGCGAACCGTTTCGTTTTAGAAAAGGTTTTAATTTACTCCATTTATGCCAATTAAATTATGTTTAATCTATTCCAGTATATATACAAAAACATATTTTATTAAAGTCGTTTTTTTTTTTTTTAATTAAATACATCTTTTATGTTGCTGACGGCGTAATATTATAATATACTGTCCTAAAAAAAATTCTGTTCCGTTTCGTTATTTTTTTTTTTTTTTGGGAGCTTATTTTCTACGCTTTTAAATTCCCTATTTTAAAATGTGTTGTGTGTCAACATCTCCATTTTCTAATTTATAGAGTTTGAAAATTAGAATGTATAACCCGTCCTTTCAGAAATCAATTTATATTCTGAACGATTTCACATGTACGGAATATTACATGTTCTTCTCT
>JANSTT010016698.1:0-20436 GCA_026745375.1 Platyura marginata | reverse complement strand
TATATAGAAATACAATCTAAAATATTCATTTTCTTTTCCTTTTTTATTTATTTAATAAGTGCGGGTGTGTATGAACTACAAACACTGAGGACGTCAAAAAGCCCATTGTACTTAATACTTATAGCATTCATAATAATTGTTAATAAAATTGGATATACATTTCATTTTGTTGTTTGTGAAAATGTGTGGCACAATCTATTAATCTAAATTTTGTTTTTTTTTTTTTTTCACAAGAGAAAATACTGTAAATGTAAAAATAAAGTGATTTATAGACAGAAACATAACAACGACCCACCCTCTTTTAAAACCAACTAATATATCATACGTGCCTGTCTGTGGCGCCCTTTCGAAATTGGACTTCATTCCATTAGTCATGAAACATATCTGCATTTAAGAGTTATTCGAAGTCATTAAAAATGTTTCTTTTTAATATTTTGTTGTTTTTTTTTTAGTGTATATAAGTGTTTTTGTTTAACATAATTAGCGTACTAAGAAAAAAGAGTAATAACAAAATCATTATATTTTAGATTTTATGAAGGGAAACTTCTGGAATTTGTACAACTTTTGTTGTGATTTCTTTTTTTTTTAATAATTCCTCACAATGTAAGATGTTCATATACATATTATATTAAGTCAACTAATTATTACGGTGTCAACAAGAAATCACATTTGAAGAGTGATTTAACTATAGTCAGCACACAAATATAATGGAAAACAGATCTTGACTATAAAATTTGTTAAAACTTACAAGTAGGCAAGATACCTAAAAAGACTGGAAACAATAGTGATCCCTACTATATAACCACACAATAAGTCCATCTAGAAACGGAAGACAACTATTTTTCAACTTAGAATTTGTTAGAAGAAATGCTGTGCCCAAAAAATAATCAATTTACAATAAAATAAAAATAATTATAAAAACTAATTAGTAAAAATATTACCTTCCACCTTTCGGCACACTTCCTAGAGAATTCAGCAAAAATTACTGTCTCCTCTGGATGTTTCTTCTTATGTTCCTCTCGGCACGTTTGAACGAAAAATGCATACGCAGTCATACGACCCCTAGGCTTCGAATCAGCCTTACCTCTTGGCATTTTTGCGGGTGGTGTTTGGATTGGTATATGCTGATTATTTTGATTATTCTGATGATTTTGTTGAATTTGCTGATGCTGGTCTGGTTGTATGTGTTGATTCTAGAAAAATAACAAAAAAAAAACAAAATTAATTGTTGAACTATTACTTTGACGGTAAGAAATTTTTGATCTAATAAAGAAATCGAGTGACTGCTAGGAAAGAGGATTTAAACGTTTTATAGGAAAAGTATAGATAAGACGATCATAAAATTAAGTAGGTATATGTACAGTACAGTTCAATCACAGTCCACAATTTCCTTAAGTAATAAGTGGTAAGGCTGCTCGTACTTTTATTGATTTGTTCTAGATTCGATGGTCGTTCGATTGTAATCGTATCGCCTCTAACCATGGCTTAATAATTAAGGAAGCGATAAAAATGTTTCGCTTTCCATAAATATATATGAATAAGAATATTTATACAATGTAGGTAGGTACATACACAAATATTTACAGTTTATTTTATAACGGCTTCTATAAATATTAATATTTTATATCAACTAAATGATAATGATACTTATCGAATTTATTAACATTTTCGTACAAAAGAAAATGGTTGGCATCTGTACTTAGTCATAAAACGTGAATGCACCTTAGCTAAATTCTAGATGAAGTAAGTAAGTAGTAAGGAAAAAAATGTTTTAAACAAAAAAAATAAAAGAAGAAAAAAAAATCAACATTGAGCAAATCACGAATAATAAAACCGGTTTCGATATTTCATATAGCTGGCAAGACCAAACTCTGTGCAGACGAGATTAAAATCACAGTTAAATACTCTCGAAAAAATATCGTTTGTCAGTACCTACATAAAATTGTTTTAATTGGAATGTAGCATTAGCATTAGAGCTCACAATGTAATTTTTGCTTAAAAAGTCAATGTCGTTTCCTTGTCTTAAAAACAACTCATGGTCTATTTAATTTAAAGAATAACGTGTGTGTTTTGTATTACATTTATATGAAAATG
This sequence comes from Platyura marginata, assembly GCA_026745375.1. Lineage (NCBI taxonomy): Eukaryota > Metazoa > Arthropoda > Insecta > Diptera > Keroplatidae > Platyura > Platyura marginata. The sequence goes on along the minus strand of JANSTT010016698.1, from coordinate 18,342 downwards.
TATTCCAAATTTCTTTCTGTTACATTACTACGTAGTATTTTTTTTTATTTTATTATAAGTATTACCACATAAAATTCATTGTTTTCTTCTTATTTTTGGAAGACAATTAGTAAATTATTTTTTATTAATAATTAACCCTTCGATATAATTCAATAAGGCCAACCAGAGCTTTGAAAATTCAATTGAACTAAAAAAAATAAAATTTTACATATAAATTTTCATTTCTATTATTTATAGACCTACAATCCTACATAAATACATTTTCGTTTATATAGTGTAGGTGGTACTACCTCGATGATAATTTGATAAAACATCCAAATGTTCTATTGCAAATTAAATTTTTGAATATTCATTTTGTACAATTTTTTCAAAACTTTATCAAATTAAAAATACATAAAATTTCAATTTCTATTTCTATTTGTATTTTTTTTATTTTTTTATTACAGAATTGTTAACCTATGTATATTCCAATATTGTTATTTGAAAAAAAAAATATAAAATCCAAATTTGAAGACCAAAGACATCCTTCTTGTCATCAATGATTTTTGGTTCAACCAACAGCCCAGCTACCGATTTTAATTTTCAATCGTAATTTCACTGGATCAGCTTTCAATAGCAGCACTCTTTATAAGTAACTTAAATTGAATCCTTTTTACCATAATTTTTCTTAAATAAACCTTTTTTTTAATAACATACTTCTATGTTCAGTACGTAAATTACCTTTGCAGCCACATTTCTGGACATCTACAATTTCTGAATTTCTTCAACTTCTTCAGCTGCATCCTCATTACTCATTTTCTTTAATCATTTTTACTTCATTTCCTTTTTCCCATAATGTTTTTATCTAATTGTGTTCATAGATCTCTTCAAATAAATTTGCTACATTTTTTTTCTTTGATTGTCCTAACTTGATCCATAACTGCTTGAATTGATTTATTTTATTTTGTTATTATAAAACTGTTGAATGTTGTTTTCTATTGATTTATTATTATTTAGTAGAGATATAAGGTGATACATAATCCTCAATTTCCATACACATAAATTATACATGCATATTATATTGGTATCCCACTTCTGAAGTTGGAAAATCTTATAAATTATGAAAAATAATATAAATTAAATGTATACACAATACACACCTATCATGCAATGTTGCAATTGCATACAATGAGGACAAAATATAGGAATAAAATCAATAAACTTTTTAGCATTAAAAATTCAGTACTAGATCTAGAACAATAAGAATCTTCACATACGTATAATACTACATAAACTATACATTTACTGTCCTTTTTAAATTCAAATTGGTCTCGTAAATTGCACCTATGTATCCTACATAAATGTACATATATATGTACTGTATCTATATATAGAATAGAATAAGGATTGCCGATATATAATTCACATTATATCAAAACTAACCTATATAATGTAAATAAATCCATTCCATACTAATAGAATATCACATGTGTATTCCTTCTATTACTACATATATACAAAAAAAAACAGGGCGCTTATGTTAAGCAGATAAATGTAAATAAAATAAAAAAAAAAAATAAATACACTTGAATTGACTCTGGTGAATCAATAGAAATGAAATAGCACAATACAGTTTCAGCTCACATATTCAAAATGACGTGTTATTTTTACCAGTGAATAATAAAATATCCACAGTAATAGAGCCATATACTTGAATATATATATATATATATATATATACATATAAATACCACGTGGTTTCTCTAACTTTTTAGATATCAATTGGAATTGAATGGTGTGTTTATATATAAATTCAATAAGACATTTTTTTTTGTGTGTAGAGATTTTTTAATAAATTTACTCTGAATATATAAGGCGATTAATCAAAAAAATTATTTAAATTAATAGGAAACAATTAAAAAATATATTGGCGTTTTTGACAAATATTTTTTTTTTTTAAATAGGTATATTTATATCAATTAAAATTTGTTTTACAAATTAAAAACAAAATTATAAAACAATTTTTATATACAAATGAAATAAATCAAAATTATATTTCGGGCTTGTTCTGTTAAAAGGTTAAAACAAAAAAAATATTTCTTAAAAAAATATTGTTGAACTTAAATTAACCTGATGTGATTGATGTGTGCATGATTTGAAATGACAATGTAAATAATAAATTTATTGCTTGTTTAAAATACAAAAAGACAAATTAATTTTAAATTGAAAATATCATTAATAATTGTTGTTTGAAATATGTCATTAATAATAATGGTAGTAGTCAGACTACCCTCTAGAACTTTAAATCTAGAAAGAAATGAAATGAACAATGTGTTACAAGACAATGGTCAATCACATCGAACAATTATAGGTGCTATTTCTATTATTTAACATATAAAAAATACATGGTTCCAATATAATATAGGACACAGTTGATAAATGACCCAAAAAATGGACTATACATGTGTATATACAAAAATCAAGAGAATATGTATATAAATTTTTTTTTTTTAAATTGCATTCATATAATTAGTGTGTTAGTTTATTTAAACAAGATTTTTGATGAAACTAATTTCAAATTCATGTCAGACGAACACTTTGCAACAGCACTAAAATAAAAATCAAATTTAAATTCATAAACATGCAGTTTGCAGGAAGTTTTCGAAAAAAAAAAAAACAAAACAAAAAACGGATGATTTAATGACAGCAATGACAAATTTTTGGATAATTTTCTAGAGGAATGAACACTTTTAAATATACGAGTATGATATATGGTTTATTAAATTGAATGTGTAAAAAAATTAAATTATTCAAAGGTTGCAGTTTTTTTTTCTATGTGGTGAAGCCAAATACAATAGGTATTTTTATCGTTCATTTAATTGGTTGATTGAGATTGATAAATAATTAATTAATATTAATCTGATGAAACTGTCAATTTAACATAATACAAAATGAATCAATCATTTAATTAATTTGTTACTTAGTTACTTCTAATTTTATAAATTAGACGGTTATTAGAACAATTTTTTTGGTAATAAAGGTGTTTTAACAGTTGAAACAGAAAGTTGAATAAAAATAAAACGAATTTAAGAGTTGTATTGCATATTTTATGAAACTCCATGTTAGCTGCAAACAAAGAACCCCGAGTTTCTATACAATTTATAGATTGAACAATTAACAGTGACTATCTATCTATCTGTTCAACTGACACTATGTTTATTGTAACAAATACAAGATCAAAACAACTAAACAATACAACAACAACAAAAAGAAAAAACAGAATTAGAACTTTCTCACAACCAATTAAATAAATACTACATATTTGTGTTTAGGTGTTTGTATTAAAAACTTTATGTTATAACAAAACATTTACGCATTTTAATACCAAAATGTTTTGTTCCTATAACCATATTCAAGTCACGCGACAAGCTTTTAATAAATGAATAACAATAAAACAAAATAAAACCTAACCTACCTGAATATAAATTTCCTGTTTCTTAATAAACTGTTCATTATAGGTTTACAATCATTTAAATTTCAAACGAGAAGACAAAAAAAATAAAATAGCATCGTTAAATTTCTTGAATAAAAGAGGTTTTTTTTTCATATGTGCCCGACGGCAGCCAATGAACAAATAAAATTATATCTTTAAATTGGGAAATCTTACAACTAAGATTTTATAAATTACTTAAATGTAGATAGATTTTTTTTTTAATAAAAACATTTAAGCTTGTAAACTAAAAATCTATTAAAAAGTATGATTCAAATTTAATTTAATTTCAAGAAAATTGGATACTCTACGTAAGTATCTATCCTACTAATAATTGTTACCGGTTTTAAATCTAGATTACTTGCGATAGAATTTATACCCAGCAATTTTTCTAATTAATACCGTTAACGTTTTGATAGATAATTATTACATATTAAAATAGTTTATTGTAAAAAAAAAGAAAGAAAAAAAAATCCGTCGTTTGGACCACACCCTTTTAATTTACTGTTCTTCTATTAAAAAACATCGTGACTCGAAACAATTAAAATCGATTTAATTGCTTTTAGTATTTTAATAATAATAATAATGAAACTGAAAAGTCATGTTGAAATTAAGATATTTTATTGCTCAAAAAAAGTGTATTTGTTTTACATTTAAATTGTTATAAAATACTGGTGAATTTAAAACTTTTTTTTAACATTTTAATGGTCAGTATGGAAATAATAAAACAGAATTATGGGGGGTAAGAATCCGAATTGGCTTAATCTCAATTCTCAATACTATTAGACAAATTAGATTAAAGTAGAACCTTGAATGAATTTATTAACTGCAGTTTGACACTTAAAATGCCGACAATATATTTATTGAACACACCCAGTTAAGTTCTTTTATATACATAGTCTGGTTAAAGTATTTTATTCTTTGAAACAGGTCAATACTAAGTGTTTATTAAGGCTTTGGTAGAATCTCCAGAAACCAATGTTTTATGGTAGTACTGCCATAAAAATCATTTTAACTAGCAAAATAAGAGAAATTTGATACAAATCTAGCTTAAATGATTTGTACAGAATAAAATTCTACATTTTTTTGTTTGATCAAAGTTTTGTTAAATCAACACAAAAAACAAATACAACACAAAAAAAGTTTTGGTCGATTCTAATTCATGGGATATTTGAAATCCCAAGATTTAATAATTCATCTTTTTTTTTTAGTGAAAATATATTATATATTAATCATCAGGCAATTTATCATTCCGAGAAGATAATATGACAATTCAATAGGTTCAACATATTAATTCATTCATAAATTATGTGAGGGAACCTACTATTTTTATAGTAGAGCCGAACTACCCGCACTTAAGGTCAAATATCAATTTCACAAATAAACCACATGCCTTCCACTGAAATTTTCTTTTTAAGATAATATTGTTTGAGGCCGGAATTTGACAGAACTACAGAATTCCACATGATAGTCTCGAGTATTAAATCAATTATATACTAATGACACATTTGATGGCAAACAAGTTATCCCACAAGAAAAGTCTACAAACATGAAATATTAAAGTAAAAACTTCAACCAATATTACTTTGAAAACGAATTTTGAAACTTGATCCAATCAATGGTGAGTGTGCGGAATACTTTTTTTTAATTGATCATTAATTGAAAATAACATGACATTTTTATTACTATTAATTACATTGATTAATTGGTTTTAATATTAAATTTCGTTGACTAAATCACTATAAAACGTTCTATTACGAGGTTCAATATGCTAATCTTTGATTTTATTGCCAGACATTAAATTATTTTATTTTATTTCTGTGAACAAGTGAGTCAAAATGTAAACAACAAAAATTATCTAATTCCCCCCCCCCATAATGATAAAAATATAATCAAAAGAATTTATTAAATTAAATCATCAGATGAACATTATAAAATGTATGTACATAGAAAAATGTACGTAAATATTTACAAAAAAAAAACATTTGTTGGATGCGGTTTTACACTGAACTTATGGCCCAATTTAACAATTATTAAACTTTCGAAATAAATGTCTTTTGTATATATGTATGTATCTTATTTATGTATGTATGTTTGTATGAACGAGTAACCATTCTCTATTTTCTACATTAAAATTCATTATTGGAAATAAAACCGGATAATTTCCAAAATGCAATTATGATAATAGTTCGTGTTTGATTCATTGAATTAAAATCATAAATCAATTGGGGGTGGGTAGTAATTATTTTAATTTGGGGTTGTTTTTTTTTATTTTTATTTCTACCAATTTTAATTGTTATTATTCCACCGGAAAATAATTGACGATTAGATTTTCTTTGGTCAAAAAGTAATTAAAATTAATTTTTTTCTTATTAAACTGTTTTTCCGACTGGAAATTGAGACTGGTATTCTCTTGGCTTCCATGAATCATTGTAAAAATTTTAAAACTTAATATTTAACTTCAACAGCATAAAAAAGTTGCAGGAATAAGAATTTTTGGGAGAAAAAGTAATTAGAGAACAAAAGAAAATTAAACCTACCTTTATTATTATCTATATAAAAAAAATGAGTTTTATAAAGGTAGACATCATTAGATATTCTCTTTTATGTATAAACGATCCTTTATTCTGATTCCACTTACAGAATGATCAATTACGAGTTTTTTTTGTAATCATTTTTTTTTCTTTTCGATATTCCATTAAATTGTTGTTTGATTTCAAGTGTATTGATTTCTATTTAAAATGTCCAAGTCTAAAATCTATTTTAAATGTTTGCTTCCAATTAAGTATTCATTTCGAATTCAGACATTCTTTAACTTATTTTTTTTTATTGATTTTCTCAATTCGTTTTACTTTACATGAAAATAAAAATAAAAATGAATAATTGAAAATATTTTATTTCTACTAACAACGGCCACAAAATAATTTTTATTTTAATTTACTTGTTCAATACTCAGATGTTTTATTTTGTTTCTTTCTATGTTAATATTAATCATCGATTGTCACACCCAAGTATTTTAATGTGATTTTTATTCTTCATGCATGTATAAAACTTTAATTAATAAATTAATTTGTGCTTAACGAGTTTTCGTTTATCTGTAATGATCAACATTTATATTTTTTCGCAAAAAAAAATACTAATTCTGTTTTCGGAATTCATTTTGGTTAACCATTTTTCTGTTTGTCTATTTACTGTAATACTGAGACGTGGCTACTTCTATTGAGATTATGTACTTAATAAAAAAAAATCCCGATCACGATGCAGTTGTGTTATTTTGAAGAAAATTGTTAAATTTACTAATCGAGAAGAATTTTTGTTGTTTTCATAATTTCTGGACGTTATTCGAATAGACCATTAGGTTCAATTAATGTTTTAGTGAATACTTGAATTGAAAAATAAATTTGTAATTGCTTAGTAATCTCCTAATTAAAAGATATGCCATTATGAACAATAAATCCATTTCAGAAATATCAATTAACAATCAAAAAAATATCTCATCTGTTCATTATGTTATTTATGAAAATCATTCAGCAGAAATTTTCTAGTTCAGAATTTAAATCCACGAATTTTTATCTTTTTAATCTGATTCTAATTTTGAATAAGTACAATTTCAGTTTCACTATTTTTTGTTTACCCAATCTAAGTCTTGATTAATCATCAAAAGACTTAATTTTAAAGAACATTTTTATAGTACGACAGACAGTCTTCTACATTGAATCGTTTGCTTCTTGGACAAGGATCTTTTTAAACTTTTGTCTTTTTAATTTTAATGTAACTTTTCAACATTAATTAACAAACTTTTAATTACATAGGAATCATTGTAACAAATGTTGAAAACATACCTTTAATGATAATTATTGAAACTACAATATATTAGCAAAGGGGCCAATAAAAGAACGACTTGAATTGAAAAGTTTTACTTTAGTTACAACTAGTTCTTTAGTGTTGCTGTGTGTGCAATCTGCAACTTCCCATGAACAAAAAAACAAAAACGATTATTGGATTTTTGTATTTCATGGGAATCTTTTTCCTCGTAACTTTTCTCCTTGTTCATCGACCGACCTTGAATTGGCCGCACATTTAATATTTGTTTGCCATTATATTTATGTATTTTAAAGTAAAACGTGGCAAATAAATTTATTTCCATATAATTCTAAAATAAAATTTGTCGTCATGTGTTTCGCGTTTTTTATAAAACTATTAGTCATCCAAATACTTTAAAAAAAAAAGTCCGCCCGCAAACTGTTTCCAACTACTGATCTAGGTCATAAAACATTCGAGAAAATTTCATATATAAATTTATCGTCAGCTGTACATAAACTCAATTAAAAAAAATTACATTTCGTTTTATAATAAAGAGGAAAAAAAACAACAAAAATTCATTTTAAGACACGATGCACCATTTATTTTGGTGGAAGAAATGCCATTTTTGTTAAATGAAATGCAAAACGAAAACTTGAAGAATCCATTTTAATAATGGCTTCTTAATATATATGGGAGGGTTTACAGGGCAACGTAAATATAAAAAAGACAAATATATTATTATATTATAATGTAAATGTTGATATATGTCCGGCGGCACATGTTTGAATATTATTAATAAAATGTCGTTTATTTCGTACACATAATTTTGTTTGTAAATAAATATGTGTAGTAGGTATAGGTATAGACGTTTTTTCTGTTTCTATTCATATAAAATTTTCCTAACCTGATGGAATTTTTTTTTTTCTTTTCTACGATGCGGAGTACCACAACGTATTGAAATTAAAAAATAATTAATATAATTACATAGACAGTAATTAAAAAATGTTTAAAAAAAGAATAGAATTTAGTATACATACCGAAGGAGGCGGTGTATGAACGGCATGAACAGTTTGCTGAGGATGTTGGTTGGGTTGCTGATGTTGATTTTGTTGATGCTGATTTTGCTGATGTTGCATATTTTGTTCGGTTGGATACCACCATTGTGCACCGGGCGCCGTTGGATTCATATTCAAACGATAATCGTATGCTCCAGAATTTGTGGTCGCAACTGTTACACCAGACATTGTAGTCGAAGGATTTTGAAAACTGCTAGCCATTTTGTATGAAAATAATTGTTGAGTTGGAACACAGGAAGTTGTGCTATTGCTACGGGCCACATCGTTATGAGCTTGCTGCTGTTGCTGCTGTTGTTGCTGCTGCTGTTGCTGTTGTTGGGGCTGTGGCTGCTGTTGTTGGACCACTTGATGTTGCTGAATTTGTGCTTGTTGCTGCTGCTGCTGTTGTTGCTGCTGCTGTTGCTGTTGCTGAGCAACCAATTGCTGTTGATGGTGTTGATTTATTAAATGTTGATGGTGCAATGTCTGTTGGTCCTGTGTTGCAATTGCTCCTGGCCACCAGACGGCATCTTCACGCGTACCCCAAGCACCTCGATGGTGCTCCGACATTATTAACAAGGTAAAATCAAAAACACTTCACACAAATACAAAGAAATCGTCTTTTTCAGTATTACAATCAGTAGGTATATATAAATTATATGACAAATAATTTTTAGTTTATATCGCTGTCTTATTTACTACCACTGTACGAACCTATTTAAATAGAGGAGTGCTACTTCTTGAATTCAAACAACAAAAACTATATAGAAAAAAATTGCGAAAGTAATCTAAACTCAACGAAACGCGCGCTCTCTTCTTTGCCGCTCTTTGAAAATTATTTATTTAACAAATAAAAAAAATATTACTCTTTCTCTTCTTAAATCACACTGCACACAACGTTGCCATTGACGTATCTGCACGACGGCGACGACGACAAACACCAACGACGACGATGCTGGGTTGCCAGGTCACAATACCAATCAATTTTAATTTATATATATATACCTATATGTATATATATATATAAATATATTTATATATATGAAACGAAATTTTATATATATATAATATATGTATATATATATAAACGCGCGCTGCTTTTTTGTTTTGTTTAATAAAACAAAAAGGACGCTACTCAAGTGCCCTTTACACTTTTCATGCACACACACACATAAATACAGTCGAAAGGAACTGGTTATTTATTGCGTTCTGCGTCTTTCATATTTTTTTTTATTTTAAAATTTTTTTTTCTTTTTTTTTTATCTCTTATAATTCGGTTAAAAATTCTATATATTCACCCAATTGTAACACGGAATAGATGATGTACACGTATTGTAATACCAGCTCTCAGCGCACACGAAAAATATATAAAGCTCTCCAACAAAAAACAAAAAAAGAATTCTTTTTAATCCATCAGTGGTGTAACACAAAAATCAATGGCGATTTTTACCACAAATAACCCATTTTGTTTGCTGTTCACTATTTTAAAATCAATAAATTTGAAACAAAACAATTGCAATCCCATTTAGCGGCGCGGCTCAATAAATAAATGTCACTTTATGGTTGCTAAAACTTCGAAATTATTTAAATAAACGTTGTGTGTAACATCACATCGTGCATTAACACGCGGAAATCACTTTAATGACGAGATAACAATGTAAAAGTGCGCGGCAAAACTTAAATCGTGTATTAATTCTCTGTTTCTGCTGCTGTGTTAAAAGCCTCTGAAGAAATTCAAACTGGCCAAACCACTATACGTTAAGCGTTACCAAAGAAATATGGCAACTACGTCGTGTACATCAAATAAAAAAAAATATATAAAATAAAATCAACACACACCATTGTAAACACACTCATTTTATATTACGGTCGCGCGAACACATCCAACCATCCATATACACATCACACACACATTCAAAATCAACGAAAACCATTCCCAAGTCGTCTAACCGGTCTCCGTGTATGTATAACAGAGACGCTCGCTGGTGTTATGAGTGTAGTGCCACATAAAACTCAACGAAAGCGCCCTCATAACGCAGCGGAGCGAGATGAAACTAGAGATTTTTGACCCCCTTTGCCTCTCGCACAAACCATATTTTATGTTACCAAGAACTCGATATTAAATTCGTCGAGAAACGAACAACAAACGATACGAAGAAACACACGACCGAACAAACGAATTTAATCAAACAACCGGTCTGGCCGGTCAATAAGACGAAAAGAGAGAATTTCATTCCCAGGGTATTGCTACGGTATATAATAAGGGACAGAGGGAGAGGATTGAGGTAATGGGGAATTTAAAATATTTTCAATTTTTTCAATTGCATTTTTTCGTTTTTTTTTTTTAAATTAAATTTATGGAAATATAGAAAGTTCATATCACACACACACACACACACATAAACCCGTCGACATTTATAATATAATAAAATTTAATTTAATTATTTGGCAATATTATACTGCGCATTAAAAAAAGCGGCTGTGTTTACAATTAAAAGTTTCCAAGTATACACAGCCTGTGAGAGCGTTATATACTTTTTTTTAAATATATAATGTAGCGAGTACACATGACGTATTGTTTTAGTGAAGTATAATATACATATACAAACACATACATACATACATTACATAAATCAATAATAAAATTAATCACTTTTTTTGTTTCTTGTTTCGTTTTTTTTTTTCTTTTGTTAATATGCATAGATTTTAATTTGGAAGTGATAAAATAAATTCCATCAAGAAGTATTGTTTTTCTAATCTAAAATAAATTACCCCCATATAATAAAAGCAAGGTTAGCGTGATGTTTTCAATTTGCCGTAGTGCAATTCTGTTGGTATATTTTCATGATTTTTTCCCATGAGTCATTGAGATAAAAAAAAATTAAAAAAGTTTCATAATTTCTTTCTATAGCCAAGGACACGTTGGCCTTTGCTCAAATCGTTATCACAAACTTAAGTACCACCGTAGAACAAGTAAAAATAATTTAAAAGAAAACCAAAATTAAAAAGGGTATGTAATAAAACAATTAGTTAAAGATCATTTCAGGTAATTTTCTAATCCGCTGTGTTTCTTTGAAAACTGTAACACCTGCATATAAATTCTGCAGGCATTGGTGTTCAATATGTCTCAACAAATCAATAATTTAAGAAACAAGTAGTTTCATAAAATGTTAATCTGAATTAAAAACCTATAAGTTTCTTTTGTGAACTTGAAATGTGATTGTTGCTTGCTTAAACTAAGTTGGGCTTAGACAATTATTACGTAGAAAAACAAGCCCAATTTAGTTAGTCCATGTAATACTCCGTAAAGAACGTAGATGTTATGATCTAATATTTTCTTTAAGTATGTTCTTTGAAACAACTACTTTTCTGATATGTCGGTGGTTAAACCGCTGGATTATTGTGAAGAAAAATCTAATTTGTTTTTAGAGAATGTAAATTACACTACAAAGAATAAATATGAACAAAAAAATCACGATTTTAGACAAAGGAAACATTTTTCTCATGCAAAAAAACACCTTTTACATACAAAAATATTTCAATGAAACTAAAAAATTTTAAAAAGTCGAAATTTCTCAAGACTGTGTTAAAGTAAAAAAAAGCAAAAACTTGTACAATGAAACCATTTGGTATTATTTATGTATTAAAATTAAATTCATTTATTTTTCTTTCGAGTAATTTTTTATAAAAAAATATTCCTCCATTTTATAGATCGGAAAATTAAAATGCCAGCGAACATACCTATTTCACTTCTACTATAACAAAATACTTGCTTGGGTTGCAAATAGATTGCTTTTGGAAAAGGGGTGCAGAAGGCAAGGAAGGGAAACTTTGAGGCAATTGAAGCAGTTTGAAATTAACTCACCCTACTGTTATATTACCCAACGACCCGTGATACCTCCCTTACCCCCCAGAGTATTATTTTATTTTATAAACTAATAACTTTTGTTTTTAGAATGTGTTATGTCTTTTCTGTTACATAATATAATTATTTATTATACGCTAAAATCCACTATTAAATTAAAACCATTTTGTTTTGATGGAAAGTTTTGGGACTTGGGTGATTTCTCATACATGCGTACACAAGCAGCATAGTAATGAGAAATTGAGAACGTATTGGAATGGCAAAGAATAAAAAAAAAAAAAATAAAACCTTTGCGGTGTCGTTTTCGGAGCACCTATTTGTTTCTATACAGTCTCAAAATTCAATGAGTGTGTATTGGTATGATGTAATTTATTAAACATTTTAGTCAAACCGGAGTAATGAATGATTTCATTTTTATTTTTTTTTTATAAAAAATGTAAAAAATGAATGAATGCCTTATTATAATCAATGATCTATAATAATAAGTACTCTTAAGTATATGGCCTCATCTTCCATTTTGTAAATAGAACCGTGTACACTGTACAATGTAAATAATTGGTTGAGAAAAACACAATTGGCAGGTGTTCATTAATAATGGCAAATATCCTAGATTATCTGATTGTGAAACATCTTGAAACAAAACATTTGCAGATGAAAATTAAATCAAAATGGTAGAAGAAGGTAGACACAAGACAACGATCTCAAAACACATTGCACGTTTGGCGCGTCACCTGTTATTATGGAAACAAAAATAAATTACACAAAGCTGCTAATTTTGTCTATATTCATTACACGATCTTCAAAATTAATTATTTCCTAGCATTGATACAAAGCATTACAATGGTTTACTCTAAAATGGGAGGTCTCGAGTTCAACTTGTACTCCAAACAAAAAAATAAGAAAAGAAAAGAAGCGATTTATCGAGTTGGTTCGTATTCCACTTGAAAATGTTAAATAATAGGGCTAATAATAGAGATAACAATGTATGGATGTTGTGTCCATTTGTGCACTAAATACAGTTTAATTGTTAGTAAATCGCGAGATAAACAATTGTAGTGTTTAACTGCCAAACTAATCAACCGTCCAACTGACCATGTAATATCAGCATGACGCACAGAGTTGCCATACGTCCTCATATCACCGGTATAGTCCCGTTATCTATCAAAGCTTCCCGCATCCCGACCGAGAACCAATTCTACAAAACCTAAAATCATCTAGCAAACTAAGAAACCGTTTGCTTTTGTCGAATTTAGAAGCAGAACTAATGGTGAAAGAAAATTATAAAATGACGTTCCATGAATTTCGTGATTATTTAAATACAAAAAAAGGCCGAAGTATCCTTCAAAAATCCAAAATCATCAGAAAAATATACCAATTAAAATTTGTGTTGCGATGTGGATTTAAATTTTTTGCGTTTGTAATACAGTGGGGTGTTCATAAAAATATCAGTTTTGCATAAATTAGGAATTTCTCCTATTTGATATATGAAGAATCGATGAATGGAATTGGTTTTTAGTTGTTTAAAAAATGTGATTCAAATTGGCCGTTTTTGTCAGAAAAAGTCGTTAAGACATTGGTATCAACAATTAGCATGCTAAAACATAAAGATTTAAACCAATTAATTGCCAGATTCGTTTCAATTCTGTTGAAAACCTGACAATAGAGCAACAAACGAGGATGTTGTGAGGTTTCGAGTTAAAGTTATAATTTGTCAACAATCTTATAAATAATATAAACTGTGTTGTCATTTTTAATAGAACCAGTAAAAAAGTAGTCAGTTGTGAATTGAACAATATAGTCACCATATACATATGTCAATGTCATACTTGCATGGAGTGAATCGGAGTCGTTTAGTATGCTAACAACAAAAAGACAGGATCATTTCGAAGTACTCTGACGGCCAATTTATTCACAAAGTTCTAGCACTCCGATAACTCTTGAACTAGTGCTAACTAACACTAGTGTTAGACCGAGTTAAAACTCGATGAATAAATTGCCCATTATAGTTAAATCAAAAATGCAGCTTACGGATTTTGTTTCGTTTAGTTTGGGACGTATTTTTTGATTTATGAAAACCTTAAATAACAAAATAATATTAATATTTATTCAAATTTGGTTGTCGCTGCTGGCGTTAGACCTGCACCTGCAACTAAATTATGAATTATGTAAGCGGGCAACATATACATATGAACAGTATCAAAATATTTAGACAAAATGCTTAAAAATATTTGTTGTGTAAGTATGTAAAATATAAATTGTGTTTATTCCATAAAAGAACGTTATTTTATTAAATAAACAAGATTTTGTAAACAGAATTTTGCAAAGTGGGAGAATGACACCAATTATGTATGTAGCTCCCATATATCGTTGTTTTTTCATTTGTTTTAATTGTTTAAATTTTATTGTTAAGTAAAATCGATTCTAGTTCCATAACGTCAAAGGAACGGAATTTTAAGACCTTAAGAAATCCTTGCTATAAACGGAGGATTAAGAAACTTACATCGTTTTTAGTTTCCAGTTTCAAATTGACAGGAATCGTTATCTTATGTGACTATATACTCTCAATAAATGAGAATTTTATTTATAAATGTTTACATAGTTTTTAAATATAAACTTATACTTAAATTATGTTAAAAATATTTTTAAAAAAATATATTTTCTTTAAGTAATTGTAGAAATTAAAATCGGAAATAAGTCAAATTCGGTTTGTTCTGAAATTTATGTTTTTGAACTAAAGAAGTTTCAGAACGAAATCCTTAAGCATAATGCCAATTTGATAAAACTTTAAAATAACTTTTGCGTCACAATTTCCTGGTGAAATTTTGGTCATAAAATATTCAAACCAAAGTGAAAATGGCAGTCTTAAATTATTTGTCAGTTGAGAGGCAATAGGAATAACAATAACTCAAGCAAAATATCTGACACATCAAAGATTATTAAAAAAAAAAACATTCCCTGGCATTTACAATAATCGGAATAAACTATAAATAAGAACCCACCATAAATGAGAGTTGGCCAAACCAGTAAAATCAAAAACTGCTGTTGATTATCTTTGAACGTACAATTATGACTTGTATCGGTTGTATCAATGTAGCATCTTGATGAAAAAAGCGAAAAATATCCCAATACAACAATCACAAACAATTCTGTTTATTCCTTTGTAAGATACGCCCAAAAGTTCAATTTTAATTAAAATTTGTGTAAAACTTCCGAGAATCCTACAAAGAATAAAAACAGAATAAAATTTGATTTTAGTAAATACTCGAAAAAACATACTTACAAATTTAGAGAAATGCTTATTAACATGAGACGATTTTCCCTAGAAATTCTAATAATAATCAATTAACTAAAAAAAACATCGTCAAAAAAACATATGTCAGCAAATAATATTTGGTACTCCATAAGAAGCCGTTCCACATAAATAAATCGTGAAATCGCTGTAACATGTAGGAACACCTAAGGATGCTTAGATGGAAGATTGACTAATTACTTGCCATTAAAGTGAATGTGTTTTTCTCGAGTTATGCGATTTAAGTGAAGATGATTGGTTTCGAAATAATTCAAGCGAGAAAAAAAAACATTTGACAGGACATCGAATCGTGGAATTAATCAGTTAGAATATTTAACTAAAATAATGAAGCCAAACAAATCAAAACCAGCTAAAAAACGAAACGAATATAGTATATCTCTTAACCTTCACTCTGTGCATAGGAAATTATAATATTTTTTTTAAATTTTTGTTGTTATTTTGTTTGTACACATCTTAGTTGACGGAGTTCTAGTTACCTAGCGTATTTAGTTGGTGCAAAACTTATGACGTCGCACATTACAATGACTGGGGTCCGTTTGACACCGATGAACAGACTGCAGGATAAGGTCAAAAGATAATGAAAAATCATAGAAAACCTAGTGGGAAACAGCTATTATCGCTCTTTATTTAACCATTTCGACCCGGATGGTACAAATATGTGCCAGTAAAGTGTTTGAACATCTCTTTGCTATTCGACAGTCGGGTCGAAAGGGTTAAAAGAACAGCTCCAAAATAGCATAAAATGGCTAACCGGGTCCTTCTATGCAGAAAAAAAGGAGCCCTGGAACTAATGAAAGAATTCGATAAAAAATATATTCGAGAAGTTGTGAGCAGAAATCGCCAAATTCAATCACAAAGAATTCAATTCATACCAATTTAGTGATTGAAGAAAAATCCATCCATCCAGAGCGAGATCTCATTTTAACATCAAATAGTGTTTAGTAAACTTATAACAAATACAACATGGACAAAAATGCTGGAACCACCACATACACTTTTCAATGTAAGGAGTACCAGTATCTATATAGAGAATAATAATGAAGCAGTCATTCTATTTTATGAAAATATATTAAACTCCTCCACTTTAATTTTTTTTTACCTGACTAAAAATTTAATTTCCAGTTGGGCTGGAAACTCTGCAAAAACAGCTGTGATCCTACACTTTATTTATTTTGTTAGTCAATTATTTCTAATACAATTTAAATTTTATTGAGTTAATGAGAATTAAAAAAAATTAAAAAATCATCGTGAAATTTCGTTTTCAACGAAGAATCGATTCAATCACTATTTTTTGTTCGGAACAATAATAAAATCACTGGTCATAGAACCGAAATTGTAGTTTTATTTTACGTGATGGCCTAGGAATCTCAAAAAATTAACATTCGACCGATACTCAGAATACATTTATTAGAATTCTATTTGTGGAGTTTTAGAATATCAGATAAATCTATCAAGGGCAGATCTTTAATCTCAGAAGATAACTGGAATGAGAGTCTTTAGTGTATGACGAGATATTTTTTCGTAAGTTCGAAGTAAATTACTAAAAATGTATAAAGAGCCATAATAACCCTGGCGTTATGATCACGAAATGGAAATGCTGGCTCAATTGAAATAGCTTTTCATTTGATGAGGGGGATGAACTAGAGAATTTCAATAATACGAAGAACTTGTGAGTGACACATATACATAACTAGCGATTAAACCAGAGGCCTGGGAAAATGAGTCGTCTTAGACATAGACGATTGAGGATTAATTGAAAGGATGCTATAAAGACTTAAATATTTATGTATTTCAGATTACTAATCTTCTTTAACGGTAATTATGACCCATTTTTTATACAAGACACGAAGCGATGGCTGGTTATACGACAATATAAAGTACATCCATCTTTCAATTTGCACGGTTTTGCTTTTACACGGTTTGTAAATATATATATATAAAAAAAATCACATTTAACGTACTCATTGTCGTGGAAAATATCTTCCGTGCAAATCGAGGGATGGGTGTACAAGATACTAAATTTAGTTCCTTCGAATAAATAGTCTGTCAAATAAAATGTACTTGATGAGATAAATTATCTAAGAAAATTTAAATGGGGGGGGGGGGAATGAAAACTAAATGTTGTGCAGGTGCAGCAGGATAAATGATTAGAGACATTGGAGGTACATTTTAATTTTGACTAACTTGGGGATTTTTGGAAACCAAATTATTATAACACAATATTAAAGCCTCAGTAATGTCGTAAAAAAGGGTAACATATTGCTGCTTCGTAACCTTTTTTCATTGCCACTGATTGGTTAAAAGTTTTACTGTTGATTGCGCGCCATTTTTTTTTATATCACTAACACAAAGATAAGGAAAATAAACTAAATGGATTTATTGAAATAAACAAACAATAGCATTGAAAATAATTTGAGAGCAATTTTTGAATTGAGTTAAAATTAGAAAAAAAATACTTTATAGGGATTACAAATTTTGTTTTAATTAAAAATAGATAAAGGAAAAACTTATTTCCAGATCTTTGTTGAGATTATAATAAAATAAGTAGACTTAATAAAAAATTAAGTTTCAGTAAAACAATTTATTTATTTGTCATATTATAATATAAATTGGTAATTTACACCGCGTCGTTTATTTTTTTTTTTTTTTATTTTTTTTTTTGAGAAAAAACAGACTTGATTTCTAGAATTACATTAAATCGATACACAATTTTCGGTGAGGTGAGAATAGAGTAGAAGCTACATCTATTTAATGTGAACACATACACACACATACGCACCGAGAATTTATCTATATGGATATATATGGATATATATATATATATATATATATATATATA
>JANSTT010016697.1:0-20439 GCA_026745375.1 Platyura marginata | reverse complement strand
TATTTAAATATCCAAAATGGTTGATGTCGAGATGTGACATTTCACGGTTTTACCCAAATACGAAATTTCTTAAATTCTTAAAAATTTACTGAAAAAAATCATGTATTTACCGCTTAGCTGTCAACATCTCGACATCGACGAATCTTTTTGGTTGCGCGAACAAAATACAAGCTCAGGTTTTATTGTATCATAAGTCCTGACGAGCAAATCAAGTTCATCAAAAATGAATTCTAACCTCAACAAATAGGGGAATATATTTGTTTGACTAATCTGAGGACACGCAGTCGGCTGTTGCAGACACGAGACACGACACGTTACATTCATTATTAATATATTCTACTTTTTTCTATATTCCTTTCTATATATTATTATTTATTTAAACATTTTCACTTGTCAGCTGTCAAATGTCAACCCAAATATTAGCCGTCATGAAAACTTTAAGTTTTCATTGAAACTTTTCAAATTAGTTTTTTGAAAACCACACATCTTTAAATATGACAAAAATTTTAGCGAAAAAAATTGCACGACCTACCGTTATGACGCTGCAATCAATTTTATGTAATTTCTAGGGTTTTTAATCATTTGCTCGAAAAATATTTGAGTTACGGAAAAAATGAGCATAGCAAAAATGATAGAGAATAGCAAATTGAAAATTTCTGTAACATACTAAAAGTTCCACAGTCTATCGTTATGACGCTGCAAACAATTGATTACATAAAATTTTACGGTTTGTTTGTAATTTACTAAATATTTATCTGTTGTGTGGAAAATATAGGGACAAACTTGTGATTTATTTCTTCTTTATCGGTTTTAAATTAAAATAAGTTTATTTGATGTTTGATATATACAACAATTTCTTGTATTTTGACAAGTTTTTTCTCTTTTTTATTGTGTCAAAAGTAGGTTTACAATTTAACATGGAAAATTTGAAAAATATTCCAACAACAATACCGGCCAGAAGATATTTAATTTTAAAACAACTATGATTGATTATTTGTCATAATATTTCATATATAATAAATATTGGCTCAGAAATATTTCCCAATGTTAAATATCCTTATTTCTCCGTATTCATACGGCTACTGAATATCTAATCAGGTAGTAGTAAATGTATATCGAACCATAATCTACATTTATAGAATTTTGGCGAAATGCTTGAATAGAAATCTCTTAAAGGAAGAAGAGTGACCTACTCATCTGTAGTAGGATTATGATTGCTATGCCCTTTTAAATTTGTCAAATAAATAATGTGCTGAATAAAAAATTTGCAGTAACTTTATAAACTTTTCCCTTTATGTATGCATGTGTACAATGTACTTGTACTGTACATGCACAACATCATCAAAATCGCACTGCAGAATTCTAAATTGCTTGGGTGGCATGCTATTTTATTTTAACCACAGTGATTATATTATGTTCTTCAATACGTTTTTCTAATATATCTATGTATGTACGAGTACGTGTACATATAATCTATCCAGGGACTGAGACAGTCTATCCAATAACTAATTTTAAATCATTAAAACAAATCATAGAGTTAGTTACCAAAAACTTGCCATAAAATTATTTAATGATTGCATCAAACTGTACTCATGTACATACTAACATAGGTACTGCTAGTTTAATATGACGTTAGAGATGACTATATATGCATAACATTATGACTGGTCTGGTATAGTTACCGTCATCATGATACAAATATTTGTCCTGAATAGCACATTTTATACCACCCATGGGAATAAGTACTCTGTGCTTATTTACAAGAAAATGTAACTAAAACTCTATTCTAAATAGGTATTGTACACCGGGAATGCTTAAACATGCTAATTAGAAATACTATTTAAAACGTTTAACTTCAAGTGACCCACTCTTTCTTTTGTCATTTTCATGCCATTGTTATCATGCTTTGGTTAATGAGGAAACTCTTCCCGAGAAAAACCTATGTGACATCTCCTTAACAAGTTGTCAATTACCTTTCTGCTTTGTACAAATAATGGTTAAAGTACATTTTCGGTTTGTCTATATCAGGGATTCGTCACATTTTGTTTGCGGATTCAGATACTTTTGTTGGTTTTATGTGAATCGTTGGGAATCAATTTTATTTACAAATTTTAATCTATTTTAGCCAATTTTAAACTGACGAAATGGCTCAATGGATTGGGTGGTGCGAGATCATGTGTTTAAGTCCGACTGGTGAAACACAAAAATGTGTTTCTCTGGTGTGTTGGCATTAGTTCTGAGGCCGGATAGTTGCATTGTACTTAAAAACAGTCTATAAATTGCATTATCTCAGAATGACAGTGCTTATAGGTGACAGGTAAAATGGCGAGAGGAGAAAGACCTCAAATGTTGTATTTCCACACACACAAAGAAGATGTCGTCATATCAATGAGATAAATGTATATTTAGTGGTAACAAAACAGCACAATTGCGCTAATTGGTAGATTAAGATAAGTCTCGCCACGAAAAAAAGAAGAAGTATCAATCTTAACGTAAATTAAGACTGTTGTTCTTAGGGTATTTATTAGAGTAATTCTTAAGTCATTTAAGAGTCACACGCGCCAGTTATTTCAGTTTATTAATTACGACTGAAAGCACTAGGCATAAGACGACGTAGTCAGAAAAGGAGATCATTGAACCAATAAAACATTATCTATAAATTGTACATTGTCCGTGAAAAAGTGTAACTAGTTATCTTATGATTCTCAAACTGAACCAAAATTGTTAATATGTAAAGACAACAACTAGAAATTTAGAACTGAGATGACTTTCGTTCAATTATATTGCTTATACGCTCATATTAATCTTTGAATTCTATGTATGAGATCAGAGTTGAAATGGTTCTTTCTCAGAACCACTTTACATTAAGTTTACTCAAATAGGCTAATTACAATCGTAGTGTCAAATTTATCACTACCGAACAATGTTCGAACAATAACTTGCAGAATATTTATAGTCTAGATTTGTGCGATTATTTCTTATTCTATTTTTATCTAACTATTTCTTCTTAAAAGAAGTTCAAATCAGTGATACTCAATATATTGCTTAATGATAAATGTCAATCAAATGACATCGTCAACAACTAAATACCGCTGAAATGAAATTACTATTATTTTACGTTATTTTCTGATATTCATGGCATTTATTAGATGACTGAGAATTTTTTCTATAAAACTAATTTGTATAATACATCGACAGCTAATTTTATCACTAACCATTTAAGTTGTTAACGTGTAAATTGTGAGTCATGCGATAAAACGACTTTATTAAGACTTAACCGATTGACTCACATTTTTAACACAGTACCTACTACATACATAATATATATATATATATATTACAAGTAAAAGGTATATTAAAGTTTATAACAAAACTGACGTAATGTGTGTGTTCAATAAAGTTAAATGTCAAGACACACGAGTTTAGAAAACGCACGTAGAAACATCAACTATAGCGTCTTTTGCATTTTGACTTAATTGCATTTAGTCATCAGTGTGAAATGTTACTCAAATAAATACCATTGGAAAAATTCTAAAAATTTTATTGGTCCGATATTTAAAAAAAGAAAATTCATAAATTTTTGTTATTTCCAGATATATCTCCATCACTAAAAAACGCATAAATTTCCGGAATTGCATACATAAATTTTCCAGCATTATTACTATCCGTGTAAAAACGCACGTTTATCGTTCACTTATATAGCTGCGTTTTATGTATGTGTAATGTATGTATATGTGTGGGAAGTGTGTTCTGAGCCTAAAATTGTTTTTTATTCAACGTTTCTGAATTGAATAATGCTCAATAGTAGAATATCAAGAATTCAAATTAAGAAACTTACAAGTAGCTTGATAACATCATCCCACGGTGATGTAACGAAACATAATTGTATAATGTAGGATTGTAGGTAATTGAGTGAGTGTGTGCCATTTGAAATTTAATAAATATAAAACCATTTTTTTTTTGTGAAGATTTTTTTTTTCTTTTTAAATTCTATTTTTAGAATGGCATATGCCAAAAATTAATTATATAACACGAATAGAACAGTGTGCAAATCAGTCTTGTTGTGATGGCCACACATCGAAATGGAAATTAATTAAGACAGGAATGGAAATGATTACATTTTATTTGAAATTAAGTGAGTTTTTTTTTTGGTTACTTTATAACAGAACCAATATTGACCAATAAGGGAATATCAATTGCCTAATAAACGATAAACTTGTATGGCATTCGGTTTTAATTGTTTTATCCATCAATTTAAGACTCATATTCATAATAATTATAACTATATTTAGATTAACTTTTAATAGCACAAATCATTAGTTATTATGAACGGATATTATTCGACATATATCTGAACTGGAACCTAACCCGGATCTCCGGATATAAATTTAAATGAGAATATATCAAATAAAATGACCATTCGAAACTTTAACATTACATTACAATTTAAAAATATTTTCAAGGCCCAGTAGAAAATTTATACCACTAGTTAATCAAATAAAAGAAAGGAATCCGCCATTCAGCATAAATTTCGGTGAAGAAAAAATATGGAAATAAAAATAGTTTTATGTATCTGCTTATCCATAGTCTTAGTTCACGGTTCGCCACTGTCAGATTTATATATTAAATGGCAGCATACTTTCGACGAATAAAACTTATCTTTTATTAAATATTTAATGATTTTAATACTTATTTTTGAAATTTAAAGAGATTAAGAGTTTTGTGTACAACAAAATTTATCCTTAATAAAAACGAGAAAACGGCGGTGTTATTGATCAACAATTCATTCATTTCTACCATTGTTCTAATCAAAATAATATATGTATCTATGTAATTGTTCACTTTCACAAGATGGTCGCGGGTAAAAACATTTTGTATTTGAATACATTCGAAAATCTGACTTCTCACTTGATCCGTCTCGGCAGACCACTTTCTGTGTGAACGGCTTCATACATATTTGTGTATTGCGAGTATAAAAGAGAACGCTTTGTCGCGCGGTCAAAAAATGACAGATCACGTTCACGACGGACAGACCGCGCTCTGTGTGCCGGTATCTTTAATGCTTAAGTTCCAATCCGAATGTATATGAATACTGTGAATACTATCAGTGTAGAGATCTTCAAAATTGATTCTCAATACTGTTTTTTTTCGCTTGACAAGAACATAATAACCGGATCGGATGTGTTTTAATTGTTTCTGCTTATTTGCAGAATTATTATTTTCCTTCAATTTCAGCATATGCCCTATGCGTCATTTTTCCCAACAGCAGATTGTCTCTCTGCTTTCGATTAATTCAGTACATTAATTCACATACATACATATACAGACACACATAGTACACAATAAACCAAAAAAGAAATTGTGTTGGCAACTTACTAAAAGACCTGCATGTTTATTAGTTATTTATTTTATTCTCATCACGATCAAAAATGTATACATGACACCTAACTAATTTTTTGCTGTTATGTTCATCTTTGCTATAATTTTTGTTTTTTTTTTCTATAATTATTTTTCCTGCCTTTATAAATGGTTTTACCGAAACCTATATTTTTAATATCCTCTTGGAATATGTTCTATTTATATAAGAAAATAAAAACAATAAATCATCAAGGCAAAAGACGCTTGTTATGAAATGAATGGATGTATTTCCCTTAATACAAATTAGTTCCTATTTAAATATGGATGTGCTGAGCATAAAATATTTATGTACAATATATCATAAGAACATTGATTTTTCTTTTTTATGCTTATCAATTATCTAGCAAAAATATTTCTTGTAGACTACGAATACATTATAATATCTTAGAAAATGAGTGTGTTTAGAGAAAAGTAAAATGGCTTCGTTTTCTGAATTCTATCATCGCAACAACTAAAAACTACTGTGAATTCCTATTTTATGTTCAGGTGTGTCTTTAAGAACCAATTAACAAACAATTATTATGTTTTTTATTGTGGCTATTGACATTTTAGTGACTTCTGTAGAACAATTTTTTGACATCAAAGGGACCATAGATTTCCACCTCAAAGTTACTTAACCCTCTCGACCCGGATGGTACATATATCTACCAGTAAGAGTTGGAACTCCTTAAAAATGATAAAAATTATGTTATTTGGCACTATATTGCACCATTTTGTCCCTACAGTAAAGCTGATTAAAGTTTGACATTGCATGTTCAAGCCTGTTTGTTGTTGTCTTATTCAATAGCAGTCAGAGAAGACAGACGTAATTGCGCAGTTTCTATACTATTTGAAAGCCGAGTTGAAAGAGCTAAGGTTGGAACATTTCCATAAAAATATAAATATATGAAAAGAATTATACAGTAGACTCTCGTTTATATTTACACTTAGTTAAATTTCCGAACCAATTTTTCACTCAGTTATATTTACACCAAACGGATTTTGATACTTTACTTTCAGTTATATTTACAAGCCTAAGGTTTTCTCTCAGTTATATTTAAAACACACATATATGTATGTGCGACAGTAACAATAGTGTTTTTCATTACATAATTAAAATTTATTATAAAAATCACCAAAAATGGTAGGATTGATCTGCATCATACTCTGCACGTGTTTAGTTTTTTCCAAGAATTCTACTTTTATGTTATAAAGTCGAGTCGAAATTCCTCACTGTTTTTTTTTTTTACTATCAGTTATATTTCAAAACCCTGTCATTCAATAGGGAAATATAAGCGAGACTCTACTGTAATTCAATTCAATAGATTTTCATTACAATCACATATGTATGTACAGTACATATATATTCAAACATATTCGAATAAATAAAAGTGCTAACTTAAACTTCCCAAGTTACTTACCTCTCCTAGTCAAGAAAGAATAAAAAAAACCGAATTTAAATCAAACCTATAAAAACAAACATGGCAGTAAAATGTAATCTTTTTCAAATAGGCGTATCTTATATTCATAAACCGCATCAATATTGATAACACAGCATAGTACATAAAAATTCTTGTGAATATAATATTAATAACTGCGCCATACAATTTGGCCTTACGTACATTTTGGGGCTAAATGTATATGGATAATAAGGGTTATCATCACGAAACTTTATAGACAATCGATTTCGATTCATAGAAAATATTCGATTCGATTTTACGGAAAACCATAACATTTCCAGAATGAATTGCAGAATTCATTTTGAATAGTTTTTTTTTTGCATCTGACAGTTATTATTATACTTCAGACAATGGATCTGTCATTATTAGAAAAATCATTTTTTTTTCTTTCTCCATATTTTCATATACATACATACATACATACATGTGGGGTTCGGTTTATAGATATTAAATAAACCACCCGTTTAAAGTTTAAAAAAAAAAATTAATTAAATGATAAAATAAAATATAAAAAAGATGCGAAAAAAATTTAATTACTTTACGTTTACTTTAATCAACTTTCAGATAAAGATTGAACTAAACAAAAAAAAAATGTAATAATGATAAAAAAAAATAACTGCATACTGCAGAAATTAGGGTGCACCGAATAAACAGAATGTAAATATTTCCACATACATATACCTAATATTTGATTTAAATATTTTACATTGAAATTGAAATCGAGAAGAAAATTAAAATATTTTGAATTTCTGATAATTTCATTCGGTCAAATATCATTAATAACAATGATGGTTAATATAACTTTAAATGAGGTTAAAAGAGGTTAGGTATTTACTGATGTATTTATATTATTTATAATTTACCACAGAGATAAATTAACTTAATATTAATAAGGCTCTATATCCACATCCTATATCCACATGGCTTTAATTAACTCCCTGTACAAGCCGGGAGTGTTACAGTATTTTTTGTAAAATTTTAGGTCGAAATTCATATGCCGGTTCGTCTGTTATCGACATTCCGGCTAAACGGCTAAAGTCAAAAGACCCACCATACAAAAATTTCCATTTTCTCACAATTCATATATTTGTGGAAACTACGTCGCTTTCACTTGACAATTTGACATCCATTTAATAGATTTTTTAGTTTTTTTTTACCAATAAAGAAAATCTATGTAGCATTTATTTGCTGCCCAATGGTGTTTTAACCGTTTGGTCATAAGAAAAGTTCCAAATATGTACTGAAGTTCCATTTCGCAAAATATAGAACTGGATGATTCTCCCCGATGATTTCCCCCCGAAGTTGTTGGTCGGACAACATGTTTCTCCAACAGAACCTATTCACGGCCAACAACTATCAGTTTTGAATTTGGATTGTGTTCAAATCTCTGGTTGTGGCGTTTTTTCTATTTGAGTCTGGGCTTTTTAACACTTCTTTCTTGTTTTAGCTGTGGATTTGTTTTCAGTTACCTATTTTTCGACCCAATGGTTTCCACTTTGCTATTCTGAAATATTTAGGAACAATTCTGAATATGTCTTATAATGGGGTTATTTCATGTATCTGTCAAACAAAATTGGACGGAATTGCATTAGTTTGCTACATTTATCACATTTGTTACATTTATTTCATTTATTACCAATTTGTTACCAAAATTTGGTAACAAATGTAACAAATTCGAAAACAAAGTGTTACTTTAACTTAATTAGCAGATTTCCAATCCATATATAACGATTGGTTTCTTTGGCCGTTGATACATCTTATATACTGTAGGTTTCGGTTCAGTTATACGACCATGTCGAAAATATATCAAATTGTCCGAGCGTCCAATTGAGAGAGCGACACAAAATATTTACAGGCCTATTTTACTCAAAAGTTAAGACTCTAATAGCGGCCATTTTAATCTTAACTCGTCTTAAGATTAACCTCAAGAGAGCGACACTGAAATTCGTATTCCACAACGCGGCTCTTAACTTAAGAGCGCTAATAACTTAAGAGCCACATTTTTGCTGGTCTTAACAGTTAAGAGCGCTAATAACTTGACATTTGTGTATATTGTTTCAAATGGCGACATTTTATACCCAGAACGCTTCAATATAACCCATCAGTTGCCGGAACAACAATTAATGCTGTGTGTACCTTATATGTATAATTTATGTATAAGTCAACAGAATGAAATTCCATATAAACATATTGAAAGCTCAGGTAAAAATTTGGATAGGTGATTTATGTAATTTTTTTTTTTTTTATATGTTAAAACAACAAAAAGAACAAGAAATGTTCTGTACCTATGTATTTACACAAACACAACCTCACAAAATTAAAATTCGCAATCTTAAATTGACAGTTTATAAACTCACCACTACGAGGTGATACAAATTAAGAGCGCTAATAAAAAGTTGACTGTAGAATACCAAATAAGAGAACGGCTCTTAAAGGCGCTCTTAATTTCTTAAGATTTTTGTTCTTAAGATTATTAGCGCTCTTAACGTAGAATAGGCCTGTTAATCTTAATTGTGTAATACAAACTTAAGAAATAATATTGAGAGCAAACAAGTTAACAGAACATAATCAAACTTTTAACCGAAACATTTAAAATCGTTCCGTAAAGTTAAATGCAAATTTTCAAAAATTACTAAACTTAGATTTCAACCATTAATCATTATAAATTCTTCTCTCTTCTTTACCTTGTCCTTTATATTACCATTATTAGAGTCAATGTCTAAACACATGATGCTAACAATTTCACAATTAGAAATTCCTAAAGTTTTATTCGTTCCCATCTCTAAATAGGTATATTCTTCAAAAATTTATTAGCTTCATAGACGTTTTAATGATGAACATTAATTCATTGTTGACGCGAAAATAAATCATTACGAAAATTGATTATACATATTTTGTTTGTCAAAAATCTAATACGTTTATTAGAGATTTGTCTTAAAATAATCCATTACGGTGATGATTGAATTACTATTTAATCAAAACACGTCCTAATTAAGACTGAGTATATAAATATGTAGATATGTAAGTATGTATATAGAATATGTATACATGTACTAATGTGAGTAATAAAATATTTATACGTTTTGTTTTGTAATTTGTTCAAAATTAGATTTATTTGAATGACAAAGAACATTTTCTATGAAATGCTCTACCTCTAACTCTGGCATTATACAATATTATTATGGTAATTTTCTTTATTAGAATTTTTCTTAAAGGAAATATACAAATAAAAATTCTCAACAATATCTAAACATTTTTTTTTTTTTTTTTTTTAAATTATCATCATCTCTATGTACATATAAGTACGTTCGTGAACACATATCCATATACATATATGTACGTACATAAGTAGTCTTCCTCTGTTTTGATTAGATTTCTTTTGAAAGATCTCTGGTACCGTTACGAAGAATTTCTAAAAAGTCAAATACCCATATATTCCTTTATCATCAAACATGCCGGTCTCTCCATCTCCCCCTTAACGATATTGAGAAATTGGATTCTTGCCAAACCTCCGGTTTTTTTGATTTTATCACTTTTTATTCATCGAGTATGTGTCATATGATAATGGGCTATAATAACCTTAGAAAGAAAAGACAGAAAGAGCAAGAGAGAGAGAGAGACAGAGAGAGAGAGAAGATAAAAAATCACATCTAGAACAAAGTATTTTCCATTAACTTGGGGCCTGTATGGGAATTTACGCGCGCGCGACATTATTTATTACATAATTTACATATACAAAGCAAGTGAATAGCATGAGATAAGTTTGAAAAACATGAAGCCATTTGCCATTTTGTTTTGGGGGATAATAACTTCCCCATATATGTTTATGGATGTATGTAAGTACATACGGTATCATTGTCGAAATGATTGATAGGCCAGTCAAATAAGGATTTTACGCGAGAATATTTTTTTTTCTTTCAATTTTTGTGTGGCACAATTTGTCCTGTTGATTTTATTGAATAAAGATTAGAAAATGTGTTCAATCATGATTACAATTCAGATTATTGCATTCAATTTAAATTCCTTAAATACCTCGATTTTCGTTGTTAATTGATTCCACAGATGCAAATCAAAATAATCTATTACATAGGATTTCTATAGGAATTCTTTTAATGCGTTCCACCAAAATCTTCAAAATAAACGACGAAAATCGAGGTTTCAGTGTAATTGTAATGTATAGTATCTGTACTGTTTTTTTGCAGTATGTATGTATGTATTATTTTTTGGAATCCAAAAATGGATGCTGCTTTTTCCTCCAAAATATTGCATTCATACTGAGAAAAAAAATATGCCAAAATTTTAATTTTTTAACACTTAGAAATTCAAATCTATCAATCGCAATACAAAACGTCAGAGAACAATAACGGCACACGTAACGAATGAACATGCAAACGGCGAACAGCGAAGTGTTCATGGCAATATGTCATATAGATTTGTCTCTTTCTTTCCCTTTTGATTATTGTCTTCTCTCAAAATTCGATTAGATGTGGAAACATTGCTAGCGATTCTGACCGTCAAATGTAACCTGAAATATCCATTCGTTGATTGCTATAAATACCCCAAAACAAAGTCGATATTGCTTCAAAAGATAAATACAAAACAAAAGTTGAAAAGGAAGACGATTCAGAGGATGGAAATGAATCGACTAATTGTTAATTTGCTTTTTTTTGTTAATTTTCATTGAATAAAAAGTATACAGTGAAAAATAATGCTTTTCCAAATCGATTTACATATTTTTTAATTTTTTTTTTTGTTAAATATACTGTTTTTGGTTCAAAAAAATATACAAGCGTTATATATGGTGGATAAACCTCGTGCACCTTCTCTAGGAAATCTACACAATTAAAACTAAAACTTGTTGAGAGATTTTGTCTTAGTCGTTTTTCTTTCTATTATTTTACGTAATGATTCAATGCGACAACACTTGACAGATAACTCAACAAACACAAAATGCAAGAATTGATCACGTGATAGAGAAATCAATATCAGTTGCTGATAGAAATATGTACCTACCTACCTACTTACAAATCAAATCCTATCCCGTAATTATCCATTGTATTACCTTTCTCCATAAATACCTAGGTAGGTTCAACACCATTTACATCAAATTTACATCAAAAAACGGTGTTAGAATACTGTCAGAACCTCACTTCGGATTTTCATAAGTGATCATAAATTTTTGTAATTTCATTTTCAATTTGCATCCAATTTATCAAACAAAACACAAAAAAAAACTGAAATAATGAATTTCAATTTTATTTTTAGACTGCCATATGACAAACGCAAAATAAAATTAAACCGCATCGTAAATACATCCATCGACATACATATATGTACGTACATATGTATGCATGTATAAATGTATCGTAATGATTCATATTTCTGCATTTTCACTACATATACATACATAGAGTCAAATAATGTGGTTTTATGCATCATGGCTTTGGGTATAAGTCCATTTATGCATCAAATCAAACATAATTCCAGAGAAAAAAAAACTCCCGATAAATGAGTTAAGCCAACATAGCACAGCTGTTTATTGATCTACAATAGCATAGTCTAGCCATTGAATTATCCATAAATGAATTATATGATTAAACAGATAATAATACATTGTTGGTCCTATATTAAAGACCTTATTTAGCTTTAATTAATTTGACTTCAGCTATAGTTTCGCATAAATTGACTATATATGTTTGAAATTTGGGAACAAATAATTGTCTTGGCGATGAACGCTTCTTCTTTAATTATTATTGATTTATCGATTTTATGTATGTGTTGACTGGACTAATCTAATTATATATATGTATGTATATGCACACATACATTCTTTGTTAGTACTTAGATGCTACTAATTTATTGGGATTATAATCTTTTAGTTTAGATCCTTAAACATTTAAACTTGTACGATGTACGTACACATAATTATGTGCATTACAAAAATTATTTTCGTTTGAGCTTTGTTAGTCTAATCATTTGTTGATTTCTTTCTTAATAATGCCGCAATATTTAAACACTTTAATAATAAATACGCTCTACTAATTAACAAAACTTTATTTAATACATTTTATATAGACTACGAACTAAACAACTCTAACAATGATCGACTACACGTAATCCAATTTTACCTTGACCTATTTCACAATAATCCTTAATAATTCATTGCAGTTCACTCCTTTACACATACACATACTTACTCAAAATATAAGATAAGATAAGCGCAGGTTTAACAACTCCGAATTTGTTGCCTCAATAATTAATATTTTTATTGTCATTGATGACACAGAACATACTTGCTCTAGAACAGCGGATCTTCATCCGGTAACACATGAAAATTTCGGTGGTATCGGCTATTTCTCAAATATCGATTTATTTCTGTTGGGAGCGAAAATTTGCCCTTATGCATCGTATGCAATGCTCAAATCACAAATGATTCAATGAAACCATTGAATTTATTGAGGCATTCAATGAACAATCACAAACATTTTACAAAACAAGCTCAATCGAATGTTTTGAACGACTCAAAAGTGTAACTCAAATGCAATTGATTAAAATTATTGGTTTTACTTGAACGGCACCAGACGCGATAAAATAATCGTTCATTGCCGCCTACCATAATATTGCAAAATCCAAGAAACCGTAACAAATTGCCGATGGGCTAATGAGTCCTGTGCTGGTCGACATAACAAGAGAAATGTTCGGAAAAACTTCTGTACCAAAAATCATTAATTGATTCTACTATCCGACAAAGAAATTGACTTGATCAATTAAACGTTATTTGTGTTGCCCTTTTAAAAAATAAAGCCCCGAATCGACAGCTTGACCAAAATCCTAGCGTTACATGTAAAGAAATTGTTGAATTCCATAATATAAAACATATACGGGTCCGTGCAACAAAAATGCGCCAATGTTCAACGCAATGCACTTTGAGAAATGAGTGCGTTCAATATAAAGTAATAAAAATACTATTAATTTTTTTTTTTTATTTAAAAACCGTGCAAATCGAGGGATGGGGGTATTTATTTCGTAGGTTCAACTAAAACTAAAGTGTGGTGTACACAGGTAGTGAGCGGGGTCGTACGTGAACGACAAAAGTGCGAAAACCGCTACTCTAGAACAATGAATTGGGGGTGCATTCATTCGAACACGAACATCAATGCCGTAGAATGGAATGGACATACTACTTTCATTGTAATATGATGGCAATTAGTTAAGGTGGTATGGGCTTAACGATTTTAGCTCAATTATTTTCAATTACAGAGATTTGTTTCTGTTTGTCAGTTAATGCTTTTTTTCAAATTCACCTCAACACTGTCTTCAATTCCACTTTTCTTAATAGATCGCACTGAGGCATAACAAACATAACAATGTAAGCGACAAAAAAAAACACTATTTTAACATAAATACAAAAATCTTAACAACTCATCGATTTTCCGGTTCAAATATTTCTTGAACACCATAATTTCATGAAAATAAAAATGTGTTGACCTGTCACTAAAAGGATAGAAAAGATATTCCGGGTAATTTAGAAATTTTCTTAGAATTACAGAGATCTTTTGAACGGATGCAAAATTGATTTAGGAGTATGTACTTGTTACATAATGTACCTACATATGTATATGCCAGCCATTTTGGAAAATTCAATGCAATCTAATCTAACGGACCTTTACAATAAAGAGAGTAGAGTAATATACCAACATTACAATGAGTAGGCTAAATTTAAATAATGCAATCCTTTATTTTAAATGAAAAAGGAAACAATAACAATACAAATATGAAATTTTATTATGCAAATATTAAGATAAAGTCGAATTCCACAATAATAAATCATTTAAAAATAAAATAACTCAAAAGTAAAATAGCTTTTATGTGCCAACTATTGTAGCTATTACCCTATATATGTACATAATATATTTACATATTTGCTATGTAAATTTAATCAAAAAGTTAAGAGTAAATAGTACAATATATTAATTTCAACAGAGTAATTTAGTAATTTTACGAGAACGAATAATAGTGGCATGGCATATTTGGCTAAAATATTCAATGGAAATATTTTTTTTCTACTTTTTTTTGTTTTATTTTATCGTCAAAATGTAGAAAAAACGAAATGAAAAAAGGGGTGAAGGTACCGTTTGTAGATTAGATTTACAACTTTTTATTTTTACTGACGCATTTTTCATTTTTGTATTTGAGAGTTTTAAAATTTTTTTTCCCGATAATGATAATTTTAAAAATTAAAAAAATTTAAAAAAATAATTTAACTTGCAAAACTATTTTTTGCTTCCTTAGTACAATAATTGAAAAAATTACTTTAAAATGTTTGATTTCCATTACTTATTGCTAATGTTCTGTTATATATACAGTACTCCTTCCCTTAACGGGACACTTAACTACTAATGAAACGGTATTTTTCTTGTACATATTTAATTTTTGTAGTAATTTTTTCTCGTAAAAGTCTCAAAATTTTGATTCTCAAATATAATTTACATAAATAAAAAATATTCACTTATTTAGTTTCTTGAGAATTGTTGAATAAAGCTCAATATTAAAACAATTAAATTCCTTAAGGTGTCAACTATTAGTGCTTTTGCCCTAGCTATGTCATTGAATAACATTATTTCATGGCTACCATTTTGCATTACGCAAACAACTTCCTCGATTAGGACAACGAAATTGAAAATATTTTTCTCAACTATAGAAACTCAATTAACATATGACAAACAATGGCAGATCTTCTTTCACCTTCTTTATAAGGTACTCGTGTATTACCATCACAGTTTTATTTTACCCTTGTTTTCAAAAACCTAAAAAACATTGTTGCATTCATTGGGTTTAACCTTCAGTCTGTGCATTGGGGTCAAATGGACCCTAGTCATTGTAATATGCGACGTAATAAGTTTTTGCACCAACTAAATACATCAGACAACTAGAATTGCGTCAACTGAGTTGTGTGAAAATAAAACAAACAAAAAATCGAAAAAATATTATATACGACGTAGCTACGATAATTTTAAAAAAGATCATACAAAAAATATGCAAATATATATGGGGTCAGGTTGACCCATGTAAACAGCTTATGGAAAATTTCCTTATGCACAGGGTGAAGGTTAAGCACAGTTTTATTTTACAGTTTCTTATTTATTGTTGATTAATTTATTGCTCACTTATCTTTAATTTTATTTATTGTTAGTTTATTTTATTGTTTTTTTCCTCATTGTTATTTTTATTTCTATCTCTTTATATTTTTGTTTTTATATTTTACTTTATTTTATTTTCTATTTATTTATAAAATGCATATTTGGGATACCACAACTGTTTAGTGAAAATCTCGGTTAAAATGGTGTACAATTTACTGGATAAATTGAATTGAATTGATTTATTTCCAATATATTGCAACTCAATTAATTGCAAATTGCGCAGTAATCAAATGAGGTTGCAACAATCGTCACATACACACTGTTGCTGGTTTGTTGATCATTTATTCTTCTACGCACTTGCTTTGACCTATCTTTACTGTGTAAAGTCACATTCTTACAAACATCATGTAGGTAATATTATAAGAATTAATAACTAAGTTTTTTTTTTTTTTATTTTATGTTATTCAAGGTTTCAAAACATTTTCCAGTCACATTCCATTCAATTTGAGTAATTCACAATTTTATACAAAAACAAGTACATAGTACCAGAGATGCAAACCAAAAGAATTTTGGGAATGGTTTGGTTTTGGTTCAATGATAAATTTCGTTTTAGGTTTAAGTTTTGTTTTCAAAATTTCTTAAATTTAGTTTTGGTTTGGTTTTGGTTAAAAAAAAATTTATGTATGGCTAGGCTACTACAATGGTTGTAATTGGATTCAGTAGATTTTGTACATCTACAGGATTGAATTGACACTTTTGGTTCCCTATAAACAATTTGACCATGGTTTGATACTTTTGGATCCCTACAAACATAAATTACAAATAATGTGACCGTGACCGTAAAATTTTATTAAAACTTTCGATTTCGACTCTAGTTTATTAGTTAAGTTAAAAAGAAAATAAAAAACTAGAACATGAACCGAACTAATATTTTGGTGGTTTATGTTTGCCCAATTTATTTCCAAGTGTGCTTTGGTTCGGCAAAATATGAGAGGTTCAGTGGTTTGTTTTTTTGGTTCGGTTCAGTAACTGGTTTGCATCTCTGCATAATAGCAACTTTATGAAAAATGTGTAAAATATCCCATCCAGAAGTTTTCTATCTGGAATGTAGTAATGTTTTTTTTTAGAAATAGTAATGCAGTTACTATCCAAATGTCTAATAAATTCTATACAGATTTGTTTTTAATATTTAGCAGATTGTAATTTACTCAAATATTTTGCGGATTTAATTCTGACAAACATTTCAAGCGTTAAAAAAGAAAAACGATACTTATATAGTGATTCTTATTATATTTCATTGGCTATATTCTTAAGAATGCTTATAAATGTCAGTATTGATACAATGTATATAACATGCTTAACTCGTTAATGAGTAAACTAATCATCTCGTCAGCAGAATCAACATTAACTGAAAACTTGTTTTTTTTTTTTTTTTTTTTTTTTTAAATTAAAATTTTATATTTTTTTTCTTAAGTTTTCATTTTTTTTTTATATATATATAAATACGTACTAAATTAACTTTTTATTTTTCTTTATTGCAGGTTTGTGAACCATTTATATTGATTTTATTCTGTAACACAAGGAAGACGAGTAAGTAAGACAAATTACACAATTTTACTCATTATAATTTTCTTCGATCTATTTATATTATGGACTCACCTCACACAACATGTGTATAATAATAACCTATAATTACCGGTACTATTTACTTTTACTCATAGTCAAACAACAGTAAATATTTTTGGGTTATATCGTTAATTAAGTTTATCAAATACACATAATAATTGATGAAACCCAAACGTATACTCAAACTCATACTGCATATAATTTTGATCTTTTCCTTTCTCTCTCTCCCTCTCTCTCTCTCTCTCTTTCTCTATATGTATATTAGAACACTAGAGCCCTCTAACCCCAATTTATGTATGTATGTATATATACATATGTAATAGATGTATTAGTTTTTCCAGAGCGGAAAGGAGGCGGGGGGAAGGGGGTACTGTTGGGTTTTGTCGTACCGTTTGTTTTGGTGACACATGTCTAAGGTATTATCGATTTATCATGAATACAAATGGTTCATTTTGCTTATTATATTAATTTTTCGCCTGACAATTTTCAACTGGTGTGCAATGGGCCTCTCGCACAAGTACAAACTCGAATCCATCCAGCAAAAATATATACTATACTACTAGTAGAGTGTAAGTGAATATTTACTGTCATTCAACTTTAACCATAGAATAAAAAACAATAGAGATGACTATATATCCTTTATATGTATATATATATAAATATAATGTACAATACAACTTGTACATAATATGTAACAGAACATAAGCTGGTGGGGAAAACTTAGTTAACATTAATTTAATGCAAACATGGGTTTGGAGGGTTCCTTCATTATAATATTATAATATAACGATTTGTTTTAAGTCAGTATTAAATAATTTCCTAAAGTCATTTAGCTGATAGTGATAGGCTTTATGGGAGTGCAAATGAGGTAGCTAATAAGAAGATTTATTTCTTTTGACTAAGAAATATGGTATATTTTTGGGGAATTGTCGTAAAATATACATAGTAGCTATAGGTGGAACAGTAAAGTCTCGTTCCGTCCTCTTCTCCTTTTTGTCATCCATCCCTATGTTTTTTCATACCCATTCCTCTCTAAAATAAAGCTGTTGAGTGAAGCTTTGTTATTTTACCTGGCGTCGTAAGACTAAAAGCACGCACATTTATGGTTCATTGTATATTAGCATGATGATAATATCGTGTGTGTTACTGTCTACCTTTATTAAAGCCTTTTTCGGTATGTTTTTCCTATTTATCTGTTTCACTTGCAAACGAACTATAATTTGCCGATCGATTAAATATGGAATTTCCACAGAATAGAGGTTAACCTATTTGTAATGAATATAATAGTTTTCCCGGAAGATATAATAAAATTGTGTGTTCAGTTTGGAATAGAAAAATGGCCTTTGTATAGAACTTTAATTAGCTTTATATTGATATTGATTATGTGTGCCTAACAAATAGTAATTTATTAGTGCAATAGAAACAAAATTCGAACCGATTTTAATTTGAACTCATTATGTTCTCATACGGATATAATAAAAATAATTGACAACATCTTGAGAGTAGCATGACTTTTGGTAATCAATTACTACATGTAGAGTAGAATCCCTTTCGTCTTTTAATGATTGATTTCTTATTTGGAGACTGATAAGTTTGTAAGTTTCCTCTACAATTAGTATTCAATGCTTGTATAATTTGTTTTTTTTTAAATACCCCGGTTCGACTATATTCAAATCTCAGTTTTATTGTTCGGTTGCAATATCTTTTTTTATTGCGAATATATTATGCATGTACTAATGTATGGATGGATGTCTGTATGTAGGTGGTGCAAATTCATTTCGAACCATTCATTTGTTAATTTTTGTTGTGTGGACGAAGCTTCTGGCAGAAGTCACAAAATGCGCCGGTTTTAACCCTTTGCAGTTTGACGGATTTTACTGATGGGAGTACCAGCAGGTCGGAGCAAATTAAGCGTGGCGGCACCTACTTTTACGACGACTAGTGAATGCCGCCACTGTGGCGGTATCGATCGCAAAGGGTTAAAACTTTTAGAGTATGTATGACGTATTTAAGTAGTCGCCTCAAGTAATGAATTTGTTTGATGCGATTTTACGATTTATTGCTGTAGACCGATTCCGGTTTGATGAGATATTTTCTCACTACATATATGGAATGAGCATATCTAGTGAGAAAAATATCTCATCGAACCAGAATCGGGGTACTAGAATCAATGTGTCGCGTAAAAACATTTACAAATGCTGGCCATTTCATTGGATTTGATTATTATTGTTATTTCCTTATTTGGCAAATTAAAAGTCTTAATAATTATTATAATTTTTTTTTTAATTGTTATTGGCTTGTGGGTAAAGTTCTTGTTAGTTTAAATTTACTTAATAGTCATGTACTAAGAAGTTAATTTATCTTTAATTTCTGTTATTAAAAAATATGTGTAATAATAGAAATTTAAAATAAATTAACTTCTTAGTACATTATTGTTATTATTTTTTATTTATTGATTTTTATCTACATTTTTCTATGGATTATAAATACCGTATTGTTAAATGTCATCTATTGAAAATCTGTTAGTAGGATGAGTTGATCAGTTGACTTAAATTTTTAAATAAATGTATGAATGAAAGTATTTTGTTTGACATTTGGCGCCCAACTACGTATTATTTAATTTTTCCATTCTTGTTTACATATTTATCAAATTGTCTTTTCATTTGAATACATTGTGTACGTGTAACACGATCACACAAATATATACATACATACAGTGCTGTGCATAAAAATTGGTGTAAGGCATATTTTGTATGAAAAAGTCGGAATTCAGTAATTTCTCCTAATTGTTAGGATTGATATCTGAGAAATCTATG
>JANSTT010016696.1:0-20441 GCA_026745375.1 Platyura marginata | reverse complement strand
CGATACCTTATGTCTGACGCGCGTCGACGCGCCGCGCTGCTCTGTTTTCGATGCCCTAGTGGGCGACGGCCATTAGACGGTACTGAAATGGACTCTGTAAGTAAACTTCTAAAAAACAAGTTTTCCTAAACATATTTAATAAATTCTCAATATGTATGTAGTTTCTAAATCACATTAAAAAATTATTTACAAAATGGTTTCTTCATTGAAAATGTAAATTTACATATTTGGCACCATATTTAAAGAAGGATTTATATGGCTGTATATAATGAGTAACACTATAAAAGTATTTAATTTAAATTAACTAACTATCTACAAGTTTAATATATTTTTATTTATTAGTAAAAACACTGACTAATGTACGCAGCCAATTGATTTTACCCATATAACTTACACAAATACAGTTAATAAATATATAAAAGGATGTAGGTTGTAGGAACACACACGTCTTATTATTATTTCTCAATTATTAACGTCTTAGTGATTTTCTAAACTTTTCTATGAAATTAAAAAAAAATGGATCTCTATGGAATTTGTATGGAATTGTATCAAAATGAATGACTCATTGTACGCCATTTCGCTATACGGTTAATGGGGTGCATCTAGACTGTAACTGAAGAAAGATAAAGAAATTGTAGACGTTACTCAATATAAAATCTAACTATGGATTCTAAACGGTGATATCACAACAATGATCGGTAAATCTCTGGATAGAGCCAATATTCATATCAATAATGATTGAATGAATGAATGAATTAAAATTTTAATTACTCGCTGTAACAAAATTAATCAACTGCAGCGTACATTTCTTATTCTTCTTAATTATTATAGAAAATCCCATAATTTCTTTATGTACAAAGTACAGTCATCTCTGTGTATATCTCCTATATGGGTTTTTGGGTCAATACCCAATTATCGATATTCGATTTCAATTTTTACATAAAACTATCACAAAAACAATACAATTTAATTTTATAGTCATCAACGCACTGACTTTGTTTTCCATATAAATTTGTTCGACTAATTGAACCGGTCAATTCCAGCATGCCATTCTCATGTACCCGTACGGTTGCCTCAAATTCGGCAAATCCCGGTTTCGTTTGCATCCGAACAGTAATATCGGAAAAATGATTTGAACTATTACTATTGACAATGCCATTATTTGAGATGCCAACTGTAGCATCGGCTATTGAATTCAACGATAACTGCTGGCATTGTGGATATGTTTTTACCTTTTTATTGATATTCTCCACAATCATACGGGCAACCTTCATCACTTTCGGATCGGTGGTGGAAATTTCTTTTTTCTCATGACACGTACACCAATGCGGCGATATGCCAGCCAAATAGCATGTTCTCGATTGTGGAACCGGCAGAAATAAACTAATGCCCCGTGGCATTGGATCCAAATCGATCAGTTCCTTTGATCGTTCCCGTATCGATTCCGAACTCAACGTTGATTGATCCAGTAAATCTCGGAGAGTTTCGTACAAATCGAAATGAGTCGTTAGTTTACGACGATTTGATAGTAAATTTTTGATGGCCGCCGGATATTTGTCTAAAAACCATTTTGGTGGCACTAAGTAGAGGAATGGTTGCCGTTCCTCCATCATTCCTTGATATGTATTTCGAAATGTACCCCATCGTATGCCATGATCGCTCATAAGTATTAAAAATGTATTACTCAGCGCATTCGTGGTCGATAGATTATTAAGGAATGCTGAGAAATCCGGATCAATTAAACGTGGATAGTTCAGGTAGTCATGGGTGTACGATGTTGTCCAAAAGAATGCAAAATACGGTGATGTTCCTATGGAATAGATGAATTTCGTGATATAGTCGAGTATAATATCGACCGGACGACGTCCACCCAAACATAGATGGGCATTGCCTTTTTTCTGTGCGGCAATGTGCCGTTCCATTTCCATAACGATCGGTCGGATATTATAGTCGGTCGGTTGCTTTATGAATCCATCCCGTAGATAATTGAACAAACCTAGCGATGCCATATCTTCGGCAAATAGTGTTGTGAAATCTTTTTGCCGAAAATTGTTCCATATAAAGTGGCAATTATCGTAGGTGCTATTTTTGAATGGAAGACATGCCGAAGCCAGTTCATCTTCGTCTAATCCGGTTAGAACCGGTACTAAATTTGGATATGTATTATCTTCAACTTTATTATAACCGAACAGTTCAATTGCCTTCAGTTTGTCGAGTACAACTTGCGCGGTTTCATTCATTTGCCTATGGAAATTCAATCGTGACACACTATCGATACCGATTATTAAGATATTCATTGGTGTTCCCATGTGATGTTTGCGGATCGGTTTCGCTGGCACAAAATAATGATAGTCCAAATAGATTTCACCCGTATTCCCATAGTTGCACACAACCCGAATGAATTCATCGTCAACTTTTAAAATTTCACCATACTGAAAGTGATACAGTTTTTTACTGAACACATTGATTTCATCTGATTTCCGATAAAATGCCTGATAGTAG
The DNA here is from genome assembly GCA_026745375.1 of Platyura marginata. NCBI lineage: Eukaryota > Metazoa > Arthropoda > Insecta > Diptera > Keroplatidae > Platyura > Platyura marginata. The sequence continues at coordinate 17,939 of JANSTT010016696.1, read as the reverse complement.
CACTGCAATTCATTAACATCGTCCACACCGTACAATTTAAAAATTTCCGTTCGATTCAATGAAATCCACAAAAAATTATTGTTCGATTTGGTTAGCGGTTTTTTGCACGTCACATTTGCCACACTGGCAATATGTTTCTGAACATTTTCATTGAACACCGAAAAACTGGGCATTTTGCATCCGATCGTATTCACAAAATATGATTTGTCCCATTCACGTTCCTGTTGATTTCGTATCTGTTCCCAATTCCATACATCCGACGAACCACTCAAATGGAAACTGATGTTTTGCGATAGTGGAATCAAGGATATGTCAACGATATAGAGTATTGTTCCGATAATTATTAATAGGGTGATTAAGGTTTTCAGAACACAGCTTGATGTAATGTGATCGGCCGAAAACATTCTGGAATGAAACAAAAAAAAAATTTTATTTTATTTTTTTTTTTTTTGAAATAAGATGTTTGAGGCATTATTTGAGCAATAATTTTTTTATGAATATTATTATAGATAAGGAAAATGTTGTTGCCAATACCAACACACTCAACAATACATATTTTTTGTAGTTTTTTTTATTTGATAAACTATTTCCGTTTATAGAATTTTACCCAATGATTGTGTTTTCTTCTATATAGAACGCTGATAAGTGATAATCATATGTAAATTGGATTTTTTATCATTCCTATTTCGTTTTATTGTGTTATCCTGCAAGGTTCTATATATAAAAATCGGAATCTTCATTATTAATCTACAGCAGCGATTCCCAACCTTTTTCGCATGCAATTCCATTTACAACTCATATTAACCCTTTCGCGGATACATGAAATTTAGAAAATGTTCGCAGAATGACACATGTATGTAATTATTTGTGTTTTAATGCAGAGATTTAAATTCGGTTATGGCTAAACAAAAGAATACAAAAAGTATTCAAATTGGCCCACTATTTTAGATCTGATTGTTTCTGTAGCGGCACAAAAAATGCTGCTACATATAAAACTAATCGCCGTCCCCCATATCAGACGTGTTTATATACGGTATTTTTTGTAGTGTCGGCCTATGCCGACGTGTTCCAATTTGACCTAATCGTAGTGTCGGCCAATGCCGACGTCTCCGCGAAAGGGTTAATTAATTAAAAAGCTCAGTTCAAAACCAGTTCCAAGAAAACTGCACAAAGGAGCCTCGAATAAATTGATGTTGGCTGAAGATCAACATATGTACGTACAATGCTATAACCTCACCTATTTTTGTGAGAATTTCCTATTATATTTCAATCCTTTTTGGATATCCTTATGGCATTTTTGTTTGTGATGAATTTACACATTTTTTACCTGCACTAGTGTAATTATTTCCTTTTATCTTTATACTTAATGCCAAATGTGTAAGTAAAAAATGTGTAAATTCATTAAAAAAAAAATGCCATAAGGATTTACGAAAAGGATAGAAAAATAATAGGAATTTCTCACAAAAATAGGTGAGGCTATAGCATTGTAGCGCACAGTAGGCATATGCAACGAGTAGTGGAGTCAGCCAAAAAACCCATCTAGGGTTAATAAGGCTAAATCAAAAAAGGACAGCTCATATTATGTAAACAATTTTAATATTTGCAAAATGCATTCAATATTTGTAGTTGGATTTGGCAATCGCTGTCATAGATCATCACACCTAGTTCCTTCTTTCATGTTCAAAAAACTTTTTCCAAAATATCTCGTCTATGGTCAATTTATTTGGAGAAATTATGTTCCACTGAAATAAAAGGAATATTCAGCCGGCCAATGCAGAAGGAAGGTAACCTTGCAAGCTTTTTGGAACATTTAATTTTCATTAGAAAAATGCATGTAAGTAGTGACCGTGAGCGGGGTCACCATTCTTTATGTTTTTAGTGCATTAAAATATTTTTAAAGGCACCGATCGGACCTTAAAGGGTTAACGTTTTTTAAAAATGAAAAATTTACGAAAGCATTTTAATTTTGTTTCGCTTTCTTTGTCTTTTTATACCCGTATGATGTTAATCAAGGGTATTATAACTTTGGTACGGAGTTTGTAACGCTTCTTAATACTCATCGTAGAAAAAAAATTTCAACACCATTGTCTTTCTCGTGAAATTTTAAGTCGAAATATGCATGTCCGTCCGTCCGTCCGTCCGTGTGTCCGTCTGTCCGTCTATCCATGATCAAGATTCCAGCTAAACGGCTGAAGCTAGAAAGCTGAAATTTTGACCGTTTATTATTTAGTCCTAGAGTAACATCTCTATTGTTGACATAAACGTTTTATACTAAAATAAAAAACAAACTCCTTTTTACGTGCACAAATTTTAATAAATTAACAAATAACGCGTTTCGAAAACTAAGTTTTCATCATCAGATTATTCAACAACGTTTATGTCAATAATTTCGTGTCACAGTGCTCCAAATATATAATTTGTTAATCTCTATTGTTTTTGGAGCAAATCGGACAAAAAATAGGGGAGGCTGTGGTACAGTGTTCATATAATTTTGATATAAACCATTCATTTACTCGAAAGGTAGTCAGAATATAGAAAAAATAAATATGACAACAAATATAGAGAATACAAAAATTAAGATTTCTTTCATAGACCAAAAAGTTGTACGACCTAGCGTTATGACGCTGCAATCAATTTTATTGAACTTCTAGAGTTTTTAATCATTTACTCGAAAAGTATTTAGATTACGGAAAAAATTAATATGACAAAAATGATAGAAAATAAAAAAATGAACATTTCATTCATAGACTAGAAAGTTCCACGAAATACCGTTATGGCGCTGCAATCAATTTAATATCATTTCTAGAATTGGTGTTTTTTCCAAATAGCACTTTCGGACGAAGAAAGTGGTATTTTTTGGCTGGAATCTAGGTCAATTTTGAAACACAACTTTATTTGTTGCCGATATTTCGAAAATTCTTTATTTTCTTTTTCAAGGCTTACACTATATATGGGAACTTAAGTTGTCAATCTTTGGAAAAAACACCAAATATAGTTTCAGAGGTCACTTAAAGGGGATACAAGATCTCATCCCTTTTATTTAAAAAATCTTATCATTTCTAGAGTTTTTAATCATTTGTATTCAATTTACCCAATTATATTTATTGTACAGACAAAATAGACACGGAAAAAGTTGTAAATAATAAACAATAATAATAATAAACTCATACGGGTATATTTTTTACTGGTTTTTTTTAATAAATAGTCGCGGATCAATATAATTCTAATAGGCCAATGCTCTGCTATAATACGCAAACAAAATATGGGATACCACTGGTATAAATTCAATTGTTTTCCAAATAAAGTATATTTGGATGATAAAAGAAATCTTGTAAATTATATATCGTATTATTAAGATTGTTTGAATTGAAGTAACAAAACATTAGGAAATGTTTATCCATCGTATTTAAATGGTTTTGATATCTTTACAGTTGTCAATTTAACTTATCTCTCATTTTAAGAAACGGAACATATAAATTGACACATTTTAAGTCTCAAGCAACAATAATTTTTATAATTCTGTATTATCTGCGAAAGTTAATAATCAATAACCATAAAAATATCTTCCAACTACGAAGTTCACTTTATTGCGGTTACATAAATCAGGAGATCAGGTGGGGGCGCGGTTTTAAATAACTTATATAAAAGTAATCCTTTCTACACTGTTTTGTGTTGTTTCACGTTACTGTTCCCAATTCCATACATCCGACATAACAGTATTTATTGCGGCGGTGGAAACAAGATTAAGTCAGTGAGTAAGAGTATTGCTCCGATAATTATTAGTAGGATGATTAAGGTTTTCAGAACACAGATTGGTGTAATTGGCCAAAAACATACTGAAATGAAATTAAAATTTTTTTGTTTTTTTTTTAGATAAAGCAAGTAGAAGTAATGCAGTAAATTTGAAAATTTTGCTGGCAATGACCGACACTTAAGAAGAATCGAACATTTTAGGTGCCAAATCTGCCGGATATGAATAATTAAAAAAAAGGCATTTATCACTTTTATTACTTACATAATTATGTATAAGGGACTAATAAAAAGAATAGGTTTCTTTAACATTTTGTCCACGAAAATTTTATGGCAAACCAAGAAGAGATTTTACTCTACACAATATGGATACCAACCCCAGGTATGTTATTTTTAGTCCACAATATTATTTATTTTTTTACTTACTACCATAATTTGTTTATTGTAATAGGCTGCATTTTTACATGTACATATACGACCATTCCATTTAAGAACACTTTTTGGTACTTTAAAATCTAAGAACGATTTTACAAAAAAAAATCATATCCTCCTTTATTTGTGATGATATCATCTTTAATTTTTGATATGTTGTCCAGGATAACATTTAGAAAAAAATGATAATAAAAAAAAAAATTCTCGGGCACAATTCCAAAAAAAATAACCCTCAAAATCAAAATTTTGGGTATTTTATTTATCCATGTGCCTCCTATTTTACGACTATGGATTTTTTTAAATACTACTTGTAATTACCTTTCCAACAAATGTTTACTTTTGAAAATCGGACACAGATTGGCTTCACAATAAATTTTTGAAATTATAAAATTAAAGAAAAATCTAAAATTTTGATCATCCTCTCTCTATATAACTTTTAGATGGGAGGAGTTCTGTAGAGCGAAAAAAAAATTGTTTCTAAAACATAATTTATAACAATCAATTATTGGAATATAAATAAAAAAATATCTCTGCCATTTTATCCGTGAAATTGAATGGAATGGTCGTGCTTATTTGTATATTTATTTATTTTTTTAATTACACATTGACATTGTCATAAACATGAACTACATAATTGTTATTTAAAATTCATTGCATATTGAAATTGAACAATAGAACATTTTTAACACTTTTACAAAAGTTACAGAAATAGTGTAGTCGCTTCGCTTAAGTGGCAAAAAAAAAAGTTATTAGAAATGATCGCTTGTGGTGTGGAATTATTTCCTTTTGAGTGAGATTAGGGAATAAATTTTAAAACGACACACGGGACCCTATGCTAGTTTTCTGTCTCCCGTTTCCCAATTTTAAATTGAAATATTTATTACACATATTTTCAAAAAATTTATTCTATGTACAGGGTGTCCCGGCAATAATCCTTTCAGAACGTTTGCCTGGGATCAATTTAAGCAAAAAATTGTACTGGAGAAGGGGGTCCAAAATTGACCGTTGAGAAGGTGGAATGATTTTAAGTTTTAGGGACGTTTGTTTGCTTGTAATTTCCATAAAACAGCTAGGAAATCCACATTTTTAAGTTTTAATTTATAGATGAAGGGCAGAGGGGCCCCTCCTCTTTTTTTCGGTTCAATAATTCTACGATGAACTTAAAAAATGCAAAAAAAAAATAATTAACGAAATCTTAAGGAAAAGTTCTATTTCTAAAAATTTTCCATAATTAATCTAATTTTTTCGCCTAGACATTTTGAAAAAGAATATTATTTCGGTTAAAAATGTTGGCAATTCCATATATAGTGAGAAAATATCTCATGAAAACCGGAATCGGCCTACAGTCCAATAAACTAAACTTAACTTAAAAATCAATTCATAAATCCCATTTTTTTTTGGGTGTAGGATAAACTTCTCGTTAAAAATAATTCAATAAAATTAGGATTTTCAAAGTTGTAGATCATTTGAGTTAGAGTTATGTCAATTAGCACACAACGAACGCACACAATTTATTAGTCTAATTGTTATGTGTGTGTGTAGGTGTGTGTTGATTGCGATTGAAGAGCTGGTCACTCAATTTCTCCTACCACTGAGTTTTGTTGAACTGAGCAAGAAAAGCAAAGCAATTTTTATTTTATTTTTTTATTTTAATTTACACCGTTTCCGTTATCCGACGCGGCACAGCATTACATAAATAATCCAACAACTGTTCAAGCATTTTTAATTTGAATAAATGCTCCGATAAATAATAATTAAAAAAGGGAAAATAAATTTAGTAGTGGGGTACTATCGATCATATTATAACTAAAATTATTATTTTAATTAAGCCAATCTACACATACGTAAATTGTACATTAATAGGTACATAATAACCATAATTTAACCTGCACATTTATTTACTTAATTAAATTTTTATGAATTTTAACTACACTAAAAAAAAAAAAATGTTCAAGACACAATGACAAAACTTACACGCTTAACATACCTTTGTTATTACAGCTATACCCTGGATGGCTCATAGCTCAGATTATTTGCAATGAGATGAAGCCCAGCATCGGCGACTAGCACCAAATGTTTCGTTTTCCTTTTTCACATGCACCACAATTTTAACGGGAAAGGAAACGAATATCGATCAATTTAACAATTTTTTTTTCTTTCATTCAATCAGTCACTAACTAGATCATTTACTTTATTTGCATATTTAGTAATGGTTGGGGGTGGTGGTGGTAAGTAACAGTAAGTTTTCCTTGTTTTTTTTTTTTTTTTAGGATGTTATATCAACAAAAACAAAAAGAAAACAAAACACACAAATGAGGAAAAGAAACTTTTCTCATTGACGGTATAAATTTGTCTACTCGATAAGTAACAAGATTTATGGGACGGAGTTTGCGCGCCTCGTATCTATAGTAACCGATAGATGTTTTTATCAGTTTTTTCGCGCGCGTGATTGCATTGTGTGTGTGCTTCGGTGATGTAAAGTTTAGTCGAATGTTTGTTGTATCCGTACCCAGACTCTTTACTTTCTCAATGAGCTACACATGGCGACGAGAATAGACGATTACAACCACTTTTGTTGGCTATGTATTATATACTCCCCAGATAGTCGCATATGTGTTTTATCCCTGATGTATCCCATCATCATGATTATTACAATATTTTATTCATTCACCACTACACACACACACATACATGCATACATATATCCTTAGGGTGTTTTTTGGTTCCCTCTTTATCCTTTATTATTTGTATAGTGGTGTGAAGTGTGGATGCGATGATGCCAAAAACTGTGTATCCAAATTTTTTCTATTTTTTTTTTTTTTTGGTAGGTATCCTTTTACCCTTCGGATATATACTTACGCACGTACATATAACTAGTGCGTGTAATTTATTTATTATTGGTTGACTGGCGTATATTGTGTTTTGTATATAGATGTAAGTACGTAGGGTAAGTGTAACATAAAACCATCGTTGGTTGTATGAACTCATAGATCTTTGAACTGTCGTCATCAGTAATATCTCTCTATATATGAATGAATGAAGACGCTACATGCTATTTTTAGAAAAATATTAAATTCCAAAACACATTTGTAGTACAGCACTTTTAGCCAAGAATGGGGTATGATTTTTAATTTCATTACTTTCATTTTTTACCCTGCGAGTCGCTAAAGTTCATACAAAAAACCAAAATGTGGCAAGAGCTGGGCTGGAGACCCCCTTATAGGGATGTAGCTCATGATGTGCACGGATCATTATAGTTTTAAGAATTAGCCCCTTAATGACCCCCTTAATAGATATCACATCATATTCTATACGACTGTACAATAAACTTTTCTTCATGACTGAGTCGAAATATTAAAAATGCTCTACTGAAAACTTGCAATTTTGCCGATAAGCCTTTACTACATGTGGCCAGACAGTTAATTCTACTCCAAAGCGATCCTATCTTTTGTGTCAGCGATATAACGACGAAATTTAGTCGATCCCATAACTGTAATTGTAATATTTAAAAATTTACTGTCTAGCATCTTTTGTGGAGCGCTAACAAGGACTTATTGCAGCCACTGGACGACAAAATCCTGGAACATGTGCTGTATGTATAGGTGCCCAGGAAAAGTATAAAAAAAAACAAACAAACAATTAATGTAAATAAAACCTGAAGACTGCTTTTTAATAAATAGGAAAAACTAAAAAATCTCGTCTTTTGTTTTGTATGAATCAATTTCAGTTAAAGATCAACAAGAATCATCCAGATGCATCAATTTTAAAAATTCGTTAAATGAAGCAATACGAAAAAACTGATAACGTCATTAGAATGGCCATCCCTTAAAACCCCCACATACGAATTTTCATGAAAATATCTCCATAAATAGGGATTTTCCAAAAACCGATTTCAAAACAGTTCATGCAGCGCCATCTCTGGGTTGAGTTACCCGCTTGCATTTATGAACTCCTGATCCAAGTATTTTTAATTTTTTCGATTTAGACATTTTCGAAAACATTTTTTTTGTAAAACGACTCTTCACGAAAATAGCGGAAAAAAATGTTTAATTCGAAAAAATAAAAAAATTTGGATCAGGACTTCATAAGTGGCAGCAGATAATTCAACCCAGAGATGGCGCTGCATGTACCGTTTTGAAATAGGTTTTTGGAAAATTCTTATTTATGGAGATATTTTCATGAAAATTGGTATGTGGGGCTTTTAAGGGATGGCCGTTCTAATGGCGTTATCAGTTTTTCGATATCGATAATTATTCTACAACTTTACCTGAAAAAATTATTCTTGTAGATCTTTATCTGAAATTGATCGATGAAAAACAAAAGACGAAAATTTAAGTTTCTCCCCATTTATTAGAAAGCATTTCATGGTCCTATTTACATTTTATTAACAAAATATTTATTTTAATTTTTCCTAGGCACCTACATGTTATATTCATCCTTCAGTTTTTTGTTCTTCAAAAATTCTGTTAGCGTTTTAGAATTTTCTCTTTGTTTAGAGTTTAGACATTTGGTATCGAAGGCGCTGAAAAAAATAATTTCAAATTAACACTTAAAAATGTATTTAATTACAGAAATCTGTCCTACCACTTTGTTTAATCGTTGAATACAATTACAGGAGAAGCTAAAACTTATTTCGATAACTGATAAAAATCTTCGAAATTAGTTGAGGATAGCAACAAACTATATAACAATCTACAATTGACTTAATAAAAACATTGTTTGAACATTTTTCTTTTTTTCTATTCAATAATAAATAAAAAATAAACAAAATGTCACAAATTACACATTGCATGATGGAATTCTAATTTTTGTGTGGTAAACTTTCATCGTAATTTACGAATATTGGAAATTTTCATTTATTAGTTATTATATATACAATGCAATCCAAAATTAAGTTGAATACTAAGATCCCCTCAGACCATTATATACTCTATTATTTGATGTTTGAGCAAGGATTCTACGTAAGTCTATAAACAATAAAAAAAAAATTATGCAAATAAAAATCAAGAATCGTTGCCAATTGATTTAAATAATTTACCTTCTTTCTCGTTTACTGAAAATTCCTGTTTTGGAAATTCGATATCAAATGTTATGTACAAATTACCATGTAAATTGTTGTTGTCATAGTTTGGCATTCCTTCGCCTTTTTTACGTATACGAGCACCGGGCCATGTTGATTTGTCTCGTTCGACTGTAATTTTGTGACCATCTAAATGATCCATTTCAATTTGGAATCCAGTAAGAGCATCCTACAATTATATTCCTGTTAGATTCCTGTACATAGTAAATAAAATGTTCACCAAAAATAACCCCATTACCTGTAAGCTAATTGTAACATTTGTATACAAATCATCACCTCTACGTTCAAATTTCGGATGTGGTGCTGTATTTATTTTTATAATTAAATCACCCGGATCACCGTCCATGTGCGGTTCACCTTCGGCAACAAATTTCGTTTCTTGTCCATCGATCATGCCCGCTTCCACTTCAATTTCAAGTATTCGTTCTTCGTTGATCATACGAACATTTGGACATTCATCGCAAACCTGAATCAATTAATATTCAATCGTTAGATATTTAACAATACAAATTTCATTTATTTTCTTAAATATGGCTATATGGAAGTTCCCTTTTTTCAATCATTGGCCTCCGTTGGTTCTTTATGGTTTTTTTTTTTTTAAATAAAAGTTACGTTTGGCTTCTTATGTAGAAAATATAGGACGTAATTTATTCACAATTCGATTAAAAAACAGTAAAGAAGGAATAATTTGCTGGTTGGTTGGTAGAAGTGACGAGACCTTGCCTGGTCTACTAATTAGCACAATTGTGCTGTTTTGATACCACTAAACATCCTTATCCTTATTATGGTAACTCGTCCACAAAAGTTCTCAAAAGTATCATCTGCAGGTCGCTGAGGTGAATATAACATTTCGAAATTTTCTGAAAAAATTCGCTAAGAATCTATGCATGGAGCAAGGGACCAGGCGAACTCTATTTCTTTAAACACCAAAGAATTATTAAAAGACATTGATCAAATAATGGTCTGAATGTTGTTTATCTTGGGACTAAGAAGTGGGCCAATCAAGCTACACCTAACCTCTCCGACAAAACCAACTTTAATTTAAATAACAAATATTATTTCACAGACTGAAGAAGACATTTATAGCAGATTTAACATTTTAACACAGATTTGACACTTAAAAAAAATAAGCGAGGGGCGTTGTTACTGTTATCAAAATTAAAAAATGATTAAAATAAAACTCACAGTTTGTTGCATCATTTGGAAGCGACCAGGTCCCAGATTTCGTGTAACCATTTCTTGTCTACAGTTACATTTTCTTGTACCCGATGCTGGCTTAAGAACTGGTTTATTTCGTGTTATCTAAAGAAAAAAAAACCCACAATCAATCACATTGTTCACACTATTGAACACAACACAACTTACCTCAACGAAATTTCCACTATACAGCTCCTCTAACGTTACAAACAATTCCATAACAATATTCGCACCTTTTGGGGTATCATGATTGTTGCCACCGTCATGACCAAAATGAAAACCAAAATCACCAAAGAAACTGGCAAACGGATCGGCATTGTCCATCATGCCGTCCTTTTTGAGACATTCTTCACCGCATCGATCGTACGTTTTTCGCTTTTCCGCATCCGACAGTACTTCATATGCGGCACCGAGATCTTGAAATTTTCGCGAAGCATCTGGATCGTCTTTGTTTTTATCTGGATGCAATTCTTTGGCTTGATTTCGGTAAGCCTTTTTGATTTCGTTGGTGGTTGCCGTTTTTCGGACACCTAGAATTGCGTAGAAATCACGGCCAGCCGTTGTTAATACACATAAATTTACTAAAACACTAAACAATACAATACAGATATTCATGTTTAATTTATAATTTAGTTCTTAACTATTATTATTGACTAATTTGTCGTAAAAAAACAACTTTTATTAAATCATCTTCATCAGCAAAATCGAAATAATATGTCAAATCGACGGAAAAAAATGACAGAGCACACCACGCACACATACGAGATATGAATTTTGAAAAATGATGCGGTGGTTAAACGTGATTGGTGGAATTTCGACGGTAAATGAGAGAGAAATGAAATCAAAGAGTGTGTAATGCTGCCAGAATAAAAATTTATTTCTTAAGTAATGTTCAATATGTGAAAATAAATAATGTAATAAAATTGTTTATGCAAAAAAGTTCGTCGCTTCGTCTTTGTAATTCCAACATAACAATGTAGGCTACAGTCCTACAGTACAAATATTATTGTTGTCAAAAAAAAAATAGTTTCTCTTTTTTGGTTCTAGGAACTTTATTATTACAGAATACATTTTTCCGGCCAATTTATTATAGAGTGGCTACTATGGCACGACGTACATTTTCAATAAATACCATCAAACGCACACATTCAATTTCCAACATTTTTGATTGTGAATAAAATTTTTTCGCCTGCAGGCACACTTGAAACTTTTCATTCCTGTAAGTGCTTTTCACATTTTTCCTACATCCAGGCAATTTTTATATTTGAACAACATTGTACCGACTAACGAAGCCAGATTCCAATTAAGGATCGATCGGATTATATTTGCAGATCCCAATTAAGGATCAATTAACTATATTTTCGTTGGATTTGCATTGATGAAACAATATTATGAATGTGGACTAAATCCATTAACTTTGAGGTATGTTTGTGAAACAATAAAAGGAAAATGAAAAAAAAAAAAAAAAAAAAGTTAAAAATAGATACGTTTTAATGCAATTTTTATGCGTGTTGTTTTCTTTTCTCCATAATTTAAATAAATATTAACGTAGATTTTCTATACATCTATTATGCTGTACAGATAAATATAAGAAAGCTACACAAAAATATTAAATTCAACTAGTTCAATAAAACATTTTTGTAATAATATAAAAAAGGACGATTATATTTGGATCAATATTTTTTTTTTTTTAGAGTGTGATATGTGTGTGTTCAGAATTCAGATAGATAGTCGGTTTTCATTTCTCTGTTTCTATAAATTTCTCATTTTTGAATAATTAATTAGTGAGAGAAAAAAAAATCCTGTATCTATATTCATTTTTTCATACATTTTCTGTTATCCCTTATTTCCACATTATTTAATGATAATTATGTTAAAAGCCGCACCAGATAGATATACATATTTATCAAGTACTATCATATTTGCTGCATACACATTACTTTTAATTAATGGCATAATTAGTCAACTGGGGTATTTACACAGTTGGAATAATTCATTTAACATTATGCATGGCAACAAATTTATTCATACATTAAAAAAAAAAGTATATGATCGATAATCTCATTAAACAGCGTTTAAACTGCAAACGCTATTTGTCCCTACTCGCCGTAACATCAATTCTACTATATGTGGACTGTCTCAAGGGTATCAATATGTTAATTTAAGATTATTTATTTATTTATCAATTCGGTGACCTAAAACCCGAGATTTATTGTTTTAGATTTAGATTTAGAATTTTAGATGATGTTTATTTTTGAAAAATCCATAGACTTAACAATACATACATAGTTAACGGACTTACTCAGTGGCGCCTCGTGAGAATTTTGGATCCCATTATTTAGGGACTATTTAAAAAAAAAATTACGTCATTTTGATGAAAGAATGTGAAAAATAATTGGTCTTTCGTATTTTTGAAAAAAATAGTCCTATGATGACGAGATCAATAGTTTTGACGACCGATATCAAATGTAAGGTCCATCACATGCTTTCTCTCATGATCTCACTTGAAGCAATAAGGTAATATCCTGGTGAGGGTAAAAAAATAGTGCCCTTATTTAGATTACTCAGGCTCTATACTTGATATAGTCGTTTAATACAGCTTTTAGTTTATCGATGGCTGTTCAAACGCCGATTCCTGTATTTCATAGTGAAATTGAATTCTGAAGAAGTTGCTATGTTCAGTGAAACCAGATCAGATAGAGTGTGATAGGATAATCCAACATTCCTTAACTGATTCGGAGCTAAGCAAAGACTGTACTAATAATCTTTATGTATTCACAGCCAATTAACTATCTGCTGATTTTCCAGTGAAATTAACTTTTTAATTTTATTTCTGATCTTGATAATCGCAGCTGCTCTCTCTAAAACTAAACGTTAGTAAACAATATTAAGTCTTGGCTATTCGTTAATATTTCGGAATTTTCTTACCGTCTTGTAGGTAATGTTTCATTATTCATTTTCAGGTGATAGTCATATGTTTTCTTTCACTGATTCCCTGGCCTGGACCAAGTGTATTTAAAATATCATGTTCCAGGGAAAGCACTCGTGTTGTACGAAAAATTGTTCAATCCAAATGGCTTCCAATACTCGAAAAGTATCAGGTAAGTAATTATAAAATGTGTTATTGTAATCGATAGGGTCGAGATTAGTCATTGTACTATATTATCTATAAAAAGGTAAAGATACCATTGGAATGTCCATTTCATCCGATGCGCGATATATTTGGTCCACAGCAAGCGGCAAAAAAACAAAATCGTCCAAGTCAGTGGACATGTGGATTTTGTGGCAAAAGTTTCTTCGAGGAAAAGCATTTGGACATACACTTCGAAAATCGACACAAAAGCAACATAAATATGGTCAGTCGATTCTATTCTATTTATTCTCTATAAATGTGACCGCGAATTTATTTTACAGGCCGAAGACGCTGTTTGTCTGGCCGATTATTGTGACATTATGAGATGTAAAGTATTGGTATCGAAAGATTCAACTCTCTCATTTGGCGATACCAATATGATGTCAACCGATATTGAAATATGGAGAGAGGCGACCGCTTATAGAACAGCCCTTCAAACATCTGGACCAAGAGATTTAGCCAAATTACCTGCTAGGTACGAATTATTATACGAAAGTTAGGTTTCTTTTTTGGAAGCACTGTACTTATCATTAATGGATTTTAGGAACAATTTTATACCTTCACTATTACGTTTACAATCAAGTAAATTAGATGATGAGCAACGTTATAATAAAGCACCTTTTAGCCAACATTGTGATAAATTAGAGAAAGAACAAATGGAGGAAGAAGATTCAGATGACATCGTTAAAGGTATATTTGAGATATTTTTTACCGAGGTTTCAGCAACAAATCCTCAAACATCGAAAATCTATAATCCCACTTTTCATAATAGTTCTCAAAATTATATTTTGCTTTCTGTCTCAATGCCTAAAAAAAAAAAATTCTAATTACCAATCTAATAGACCCGACTCAGGAAGAAGAACCAAAATCAGACGATGGAGAAGACACAGAAGAAAGTGACGGAAACATAACATCAGCATGCGATGGAAATCTTGTTGATTCATCACTGCCACCGGTCGATCGGAAACAACAAAGACTATCCGAACTACAGAAAATGAAGGCAAATTGCAAATCGGAAGAATTGGAAAAATTAAAAACACGATGTGAAATTTTGGTACGTAATTGCATTGTCGGAATGTTGGTTCAATTATCGGATGAAGATTTTAAAAATATGGAAGGTTCATTTATTTATTTGAATGCCTCTATTCGAAAAAAAAAATCTATTCATAATATATTTACAGATGAACTCAATCGGGCTGTATGTTGGTATTTAACTTGCGATCGATATTGGGAAGATGGTCCAATTGAACAACGAGCTTTTCCATGGGGACTGGTATTTGTTTTAGTGATGGTCCTATCGCTGGGTGTATGCTTTTGTTACTATATAATTTGGATATTATTTGAGTAAGTATTTTCCACAACAACAACAACAACAATAGCATCGAATCTCAGTTGAAAACAAATGTTCTAACATAATTTTCTAGTTCCGATGATTACAACAGTTTACCATCAGCCAGCAGTCAACATACATCTCAATCGAGTCCTACGCATCATCATCAACATTTAAACGCTATTACGGCTCCCAATTATCATCAACAACAACAACATCCTCATGCATCGACAGCGCATCATCTTCAATCGGATATGGGACAACCAAATGCGGCTGGATTTGCTGAAGAATTTTATTCGGCAACCGATTTCAGTGAAGTGGGTCAAAGTGAGCATTATATTTATGTTACTTATCCGCCGGAACTGAAAAGACGTTTACTTGAAAGGTATGGTAGAGATATCTATTTGATGTTGCTTAAGAAGGAATGACTGACGATTGTCCTGATAGAGAGTTTGTTTCTATATTAAAGTCTGTTGGTTAAGTCTTTAGCTATTTGGTGTGTGTGAATTTTGATTTGTAGCATTAAATTAGTTCTTATTATTATTTTGTAGTTTGTAGAGTTGTAGTTGGATAGATTGGTGTCTCAGTTGTTTTTTTTTACAGTAGGTATCATAAAACCTTTTGAAAGAGATCGATCGCTTAATGTTCTTTAATTTGATTGGCAAACATTTATAATTTTAGAAAATGACGATTAACGATCGATCTACTGTCAACACAGTTCACTTTGTTTACATTGCTCACAATAATCTACAATTGCTCCTTCCTGACGAAAACATCATAGAAACATTTTCATTAAATGTTATATAAAAAGGATGACTTCTAAATCTAATACTTTTTGTAAAAAAATATTCCATTTAATCCTTTTTCTCACTGACACTTTTTTGGTGATTTTTTTCCAAGCACTAATTTCACCGATAATTCATTATATTGGTGGCCATGGTAAATCGTTTATTTTGAATTACTGGAAAAGTGTGTCGTCAAAGCTAAAAAGATTGGAAAACACTGGTTTAGTTTTTACTTGAACAGTAAGTTTTCACACACACACACATTGATTCATAATAAATTTTTTGCTAGCTTATCTTATATTAATTTTATTACAAAAAAAAATGCTCGCTTCGCTTTAATCCAAATTTTTTTTTTAATGGTGACCGTGATTTACATAAAATAAAGCATCGGTGATCATTTATTTTTTCTGAAGACCAAATAAGAACTAATAATTAAATTTCGGACGACCAAATAAATACCCCCCCCCTAATTTCTAAATCTAATTAATTAATCTTAGTATTTTTTAGTATTAATGCTTTTTTTTTTAGGTAGTGTGTAGAATTAAAAATTATAATTAGTAAATATTAGACAATTAACATTATATTTTAAATTTTACTTATAGCTGCTACAATCGAACTACACGCCTGTGAAAATTAAAAAAAAAAAAAAAAAAAAACTAAAACCTCTTCAATAGTTATTCTGTTTTTTGGTTCTGTAGTGGATTAGCGTAGAAGTTTTAAATTAAAAATAATAATATGTAATAATAATAATAGTGTCAAGTAAAAAAATAATAAACAACGTACTCAATACAAACAACAACAACAAATTTAATAGACTAAATGACAATGATGTAGAAATAATGCATTTTTTTTTAATAACATAATAGAAATATGTAATAGCATGAAAAACAAGAAAAAAAATGTTTTTTGTTTTTTTTTGTTTTATGTTTTCAATAACATTTTGAACGAAAATACTCAAAACACATAAAAGAATTTTTAGAGTTTAACATAAATAATCTTTTCTCTGGGAGCACAAGGTAGTTAATGCACAAACTATATTTCTATTAATTTTCTTTTTTATGGTAAAACATTTTTAAGAAAGAAAAAGAAAAAAAAAGCTAATTTTAGAATATTTATTATGTAGCTAACTAAATATGTTTTAGATATATTATTTAGGTATAGTGTTTTAGAAACAGCTTAATATTGTTGATCCTTTTTTTTTTGATTTTATATAATCCTTCTCTAATTCCCTTTAATCAAATAAATAATTAAACCGTAATCATAATGGAAATGCTAAATTTTAAAATTTTATTTTAGAAGCATTTTCAAATATTAGTACTAAAAACGCTTCTTATATTGGTACAACAACAAAATTCAACTTATGAACAATTAGATCGATTTACAAAATGTTTCGTTAATTTAATTGCTTCTTTACGACAATAAAAATGATTCAAATGACATTGATGGTTGAAGAAGAAACATTTGCGAAACTATCTGAATGACTTTGGGTAAAAGTGTGCCGCTTGGAGAGAGAGAAGTTACGCATGTGGGCTATAGTCTATAAGTGAAAATGAACCTAAGTTTTGGCCGGTCTAAAAAGTGTGGGTAAAAAGGCATGCCGTCAATCAGGTGATTTAGCTCTATAAATCCTATTGCAAACCCAGTCATTTTTATATTCATCTACTGCCTTTGTTCGTCTCTTTTTCTATGTCTGTAATTCAATCAAAGTCGTACTGAATTAATGCCATTAACATCAGATAAGAAATAAATGATCGATTCTGAACTATACATAGATACATAGATCCATACATAGATCTATATCCCGCTAGACCAATTATATTCCAATGTATTTTTCAGTAAAAGCACAACAGTGCGTCTCTATTTGTAATATTGATATATACGTTCTTAATTGATTCCATATAATTCCACGGTTGTCTTTGACCATCGGTGCCAGAAGAGGGATACAAAAAATCTGACTCTATTGAACTATAATTAGTTTTATTAATGAAGCTTTAAAAAAAAGACATGCCAAACAATTATAAAATATTTTTACTTGCCATTTTCTTTTGAAGCAAAACAGTTTCAATTAATTTGCCCATAAATTCCTCTCGAATAATGCACAGTAGGGTGCATTTTTAAATTTTATTTTAGAATTTAAAATGTGGCGGGGAAGGAACAAAAAAAAATCGTTTAGAGGTCGCGCATTCGGGTCAAAGGTCAAAAATATGCACTTTTCCATATTTCGGCCTATAA